>CM024470.2:16224041-16296541 GCA_014182885.2 Eucalyptus caleyi
GAATTTATTGCAAGGGTACTATGAAGAATGGCGAGAAACGAGAGAGGTTACTTCATGCTTCACACTTCACATTTCGACCTCCAATGCTTTGTCTCTTTTTCTTTTAGGTTAATATCTTGAAAAACCCCAAATTGGTACACGTACAAGAAATTTATCCCAAACTATTTTTTTTCATCATCAAAAATCCAAAATTGGTATACTTTTGATAAATTTACCCAAACTAATACATTTGTGATAAATTTACCATAATTTAGTTTTCGTTAAATTATATTGTCAAATTATTGTTAAATGACACATGACAGCTTAACCGGTATACCAATTTAGGATTTTATGCTTCGTTTGTCATAGTCTATTTTTTGTGGTATTAATCCCACTTAGCGAATGGTATATTTGTCACAAGTTTATTAGTTTGGGTTTTTGCAGTCGAATAAATTAATTTGGGGTAAATTTGTCATAAATATACAAGTTTATGGTTTTTATGGTCGGTCGGGTTAAATTTATCACGGTATACCGGCTTGAGGTTTTTTATGGTCAAAAAAATAGTTTGGGGTAAATTTGTCACGGGTGTGATATTGCTAGTATGAGTACCTAGAGGGGGTGAATAGGTATATAAAAAATTTCTCTTGAAGATTGCACGATATTTAAACAGTTAATGATTCAATCGCAAGAGTTAAATATCAATCGAGAGACTGAGTAAGGGAAAGAGAGAATTGAACACTCGGTTTATAGTGGTTCGGCTTGATTCAAGCCTACGTCCACTCTTTTCGCACCGACAGCCGATTGGCTGGATTCCACTATAATCACAGAGCTGTTACAAAGTGTTGATCTTCCTTGAATTCTAGGTGTAGATGATCTACTACACTCACTCAAGGTCTCGCCAAGTACAACCACTCTCTCGTATACAATTTCGCTCAAACAAGCCTCAAGTAATAATCAAGGATCTTCGACTCTGGAATTTTTCTATCAATCACACACTTAAAACAACTAGAACGTCTTCCTTTTATACTCCTTCATGCCATCATAGCCGTTGGCACTTTCCAAAGGAATTCCTCCAATCTACCCGTTGGACGGAATCAATTAAGAAGATCATCCAAGCTATTTAAGGAATCGATGATAGCCCATCAATCCCGTTCGCCCATACAATCGGGATCTCGGTTTCCAAGAATAGAACATTCCAAGATTACTTGCCGACCATCGGATCTTCAATCGATCTTAGATAAGAATTAAAGAATCCGAAATAATTATCCAACCAAAGAATCTTTTCCAGAGGATAGGATCGAATCCTCAACCATAGACCTTGGCTTTGGATTTCCTTAGTCACCGGATTAGAAAGATCACGGTGAGAACAGACTTAAGTCTTGAATCTTGAGTCTTAAGTCTTGAGTCTTGAGTCTTGGGTCTTGGGTCTTGAGTCTCGAGAATACAAAGTCTTCGACTTTAAACCGTCGGTCTCCGAACATCCAGACTTAGACCGATGAAACGTTTTGTCGCCTTCAAAATATTCCGGAAAGATTTCTCCAACAATCTCCCCTTTTTGATGGTGACAAAACTTTCTTGTAGATTTGAACAACTTTGACCTGCAAAACATTTCTCAAGCAATATGGCTAACTCATAAAGATTAATAAAGCAACCAGACTCGCATCCACAGAAAATTGGTTAGACTTTCATGAGAAACACCATATAACAACACTTGAATAAATGCAATCAGTCAAGCATCACAATCCACAAATAATTCAGTCAAATTCACACCCAAGTTCAAGTTCTCAAGTTCATACTCAAACATAAACATAACCACAAAAAGTCAAAGTTTTTAAAAGATATGTTCAAATTGGTTCTCCCCTTTTTGTCAAGATTGAAAAGGGTGAGAAAGGAGTCATGTCTGCTTGGGAATGCGCACGATCCGGAAATCCCCAATGGACTGGACTACTCCTTCGAGCTTCTTCAGTCTTCTCTCGATGAGCTACCTCTTCTCCTTGGCATTGGCTTGAAGTTGTAGAGCAAGGTCTTTGAATTTATCCTCCAGAGAGACTCAAGATGCTTGTCCAAGCATTCTTCAAAGCTTGGATTTCACAAATCCGTAACATATATCTGGTTACGCATTTCCGTAAGAATATTCATGATGCTACGAAAATCTGCAGAATCATCCGTCCGTGTACTTGCATTGGCTTTCTCGGATGGTGTGTATTCAGACGATGGCGCTTCGTATGGTCTCAGCATTTGGAATCGATGCATCACCTTCTTCAGCAATTGAGAGACCCGAACTTCTTCCTGGTCTTCTGGAGATTGTCTTAAATCTTCACTGACAGCAGCATGAGGTGTAGACTTCTCTTGTTCGCTAACTCCCCCTGTCTCTAGGACATCGAAAGGGGAAGAGTGATGATCATGCTCTTCATTTCCCTTCTCTCCAGATTTGTCAGCAGACTTTTCTTGTTCTCCTTCTTCTTCTTCTTCAACTTCTTTCTCCTTCTCTCTCTCGTTCTTCCTCTTCTCTCGTTCGCTTTTCTTCTTCTCTGATCTGATGAAGTACTGTTTGATGAGACACAGAACGTCTTGTTCTTGTCAGCGCTGGGATAGTGGGATCTTCATCATCTTCATCTTCATCTTCATCATTATCTTCATCATTAAGGATGAGAGTTCTTCTCTTCTTCTTCGATGGGGCGCCCATGGCCTCCTTTCCTTTCCTTTTTGAAGCAGACTGGACTGGAGATTTCACTTTGAATTTCTCCATTGCCTTGGAGAGTTCTTGCAGACGCATCTTCATTAACATTTTCAACCCTACCACCATCTTATCACACGGTCGAACACAAAATGTATGTGGCATCAATGTTCAGATGTCTCAAGATCTTGGTCACTGCACTGATAAGGCAATTGTCCTTTGTCTTTTGACACCGCTTCTGTACATATGGAAGAGAATAGTGTGCGGGAGAGAAAACTTTCGTCCCGAGTTGATCGCATACATCAATTTTGCTTCAGAAGAGACACAGGTCTTTGATGTAGACTTCGGTCTTAGACAGTTGATCACAATCTTATGAAGCACAATGTTGATGGCATTCATCCTGAATAGGTAATTTTCTTCTACGTCCCTATCTTTGACAAGATCCAGAGCAGGGCTTCGAGCAGATGAGACTTTGATTGGAAGATAACGTCCGCGTTCAACTCCAACTATGTCCGCCAACATATTCACATCTACCATGTAGACTTGGTCTCGAACATCAATGAAATTCTATTCGCATCCAAAAAGCTAAGATTTGAATAGAAATAAGCGGTTAGTTGAGCATACCCGTCCGTAGAGTCGAGCAAAAGTCTCAAGTTGAAGTAAATTCAACTTTTCTCTTAAGTTCACGTTGATGCTGTCCAGAAGTCAAAATCGACACTTCTAGGGTTTATCACCCCTCTTTTCAACAGCCTGAGATACGCTTTTCCCGATCCTTGGATTTAAACAAATCCATCCGATTTCCTTTCACCTTTGCTGCCACACCCAGTCTAGGTTTAAATTCAAGGAACATTTTGTCATCATCGTTCCCGTCAATCGATTTTGTCCTGGCATACGAGGATCACTGGAATGTTTGCTCGAGCCTCCTCTCGCCCTTCCTTGAGGAGCTATACCCAAATCCTCCATTTTCCGCAGAAAAAGATACTCATTCCCATAATTTTTGTCCTTAAGGAAGTCATCTATATACTTTAATGAAGTACCGGTGCTTTTCAACGCACGATAAAGTTTATAGATAACAGAGGGTTTTTGGACTCTTACTGGCGGCATCCTCGATTATATCTTCTTCCGTATGTTGACTTCCACCTTGTGGGCGGGAGACGATGAATGACGTGGAGGAGAGCGAATCGGACTTTGTCGCCGACTTGATAAGTCTTCTTCCTCCGTAAGATCGAAATGAATCGGCCCCTTCTCCATTCTTTGTGGTCCCCGCTTGCTATTCTTGATGATTTCCTTGAAGACGACATCTTCCTTGACTATTGGAAGATTCCTTCACTTGCTTTTCCCAAGAAAAGATGACCACTTTCTCGACGATGAACAAGGAGTAGAAACAAAGATCGGGAGGAGAGAGTCTTTTAGGGTTTTGAAAATTGGGCGAAGAAAGACCGTATATATATATATACCTCGGATTTGAAAAGAGAAGTTTAATCGGTACAAGGAAAGTGTACGAACACTTCTTTTCAAAATCAATAACTGCCAAAATTAATTCCTTAAAGAAGACAAGTTTTCAAAATTGCACACAAATTATATCTCGAGTGAAAGAACGTACCTTTTCGAGATAAAATAGCAACTTACGCCTTTAGCCAAGAATGATTGAGTCTCATGATTCAAAGTCCGAGAGTTCGAGTCTTAGAGTTGGTGAGTCTCTAGACTTTAACTTCTTCAAGCTTCAAAATGTTGAGTCTTGAGCGAATAAAGTCGAATTGATTTTTCTCCAAAGGCTTTGTGAATATATCTGCTAGTTGACTCTTCGAATCAACAAATTGAATCGAGATTTCTCCATTTTGAATATGATCTCTAATGAAGTGATGACGAATCTCAATATGCTTTGCTCTTGAATGAAGAATTGGATTTTTGGTGAGATTGATCGCGCTGTGTTGTCACATCTGATTTCTGTGCATGAGTCTTCAATGCCAAAGTCTTGTAGCTGTTGTTTTATCCATAGAATTTGCGAACAGCAGCTTCCAAGAGCTACATACTCGCTTCGTCGTTGAGAGAGCTACAGTGCTTTGCTTCCTTGAGAACCAAGACACCGTCCCGTTTCCAAGCTTGACAAGTTCCGAAGTGCTTTTCTATCGACTCGCAACCGGCCAGATCTGCATCCGAGTATCCTAGAAGATTAAAGTCTCCCCTCTTGGATACCAAAGACCGATGCTTGAAGATGAGGCAACGTATTTGATAATACGTTTTACGGCAATGAGATGTGATTCTCTCGGGATCCGATTGAAACCTAGCACGTATACAAACACTCAACAAAATATCAGGTCTAGAAGCGTAAGATAAAGAAGTGAACCGATCATGCTCCCGTACAGCTTTTGATCTACTTTCTTCCCTTCTTCATCCTTGTCTATCTTCTCGAGAACATGACATTGGTATGTCGGTCTTTTTGCACCTTTCCAATCCAAATCTTTGACAAGATCATTAGCATATTTTTCTTGGAAGATAAAAGTTCCTTCCTTCAATTGCTTTATTTGAAGTCCGAGAAAGAATGTTAATTCTCCCATCATACTCATTTCAAATTCGTCCCGCATAGACTTAGAAAATTTCTTGCAAAGACTTTCATTAGAAGATCCAAAAATAATGTCATCAACATATATTTGAACGAGTAAGAAACTTTTGTTTTCCTTTTTGATGAACAAGAGTAGTATCTACTTTACCTTTGACAAATCCGTTCGTAATAAGAACTTACTTAGTCCGTCGTACCAAGCTCGAGGTGCTTGCTTTAGACCATACAGAGCCTTTTCGGTCCAAGACCGAGTCCGGCTTCTTTGGGTCTTCAAATCCAGGCGGTTGTTCCACATAAACTTCCTCTTGGATAAATCCATTCAGAAAGCACTTTTGACGTCCATTTGGAATAACCTGAAATTTTTGTAACAAGCAAACGCAAGTAATAGACGAATAGCTTCTAACCTTGCAACCGGTGCGTAAGTCTCGTCATAGTCTATTCCTTCTTCTTGCGTGTATCCCTTGGCCACAAGTCTTGCTTTATTGCGTACGACTTTTCCTTCTTCGTTCATCTTGTTTCGAACACCCATTTAGCTCCAATAACAGCTTTACCTTTTGGTTTAGATGTCAATTCCCAGACATCGTTAATGTTGAACTGTCTCGAGCTCCTCTTGCATAGCTTCAATCCAGCTTTCATCGGATAAAGCTTCTTCTATGCTTTTTGGTTCAATTTCAGAAATGAGAGCAACAAAGACTAGACTCTTCACGCCTTTTTGATCTCGGTGCGGATTCCTTCATTGATTTCGCCAATAATGAGATCTTTAGGATGACTGGATTTGTGTTTCCAAGCATTCGGTTGATGTGCTTGATTGATGATCTCTTTCTTTATTTGAATCTTCATGAGCTTCTTGATGTTGAACTTCCGTGAGTCTCGAGATGCTTCTTGAGTTGAAGACTTTGGAAGGTCTAGAGTGACTTCGACTCTTCATATTGAGTCTGGCTGGATTCATCTTGCGCCGAGTCTTGGAATTTGACATTCATTGATTCTTCCACAGACTGGCTTTTCTTGTTATAGACTCGTAGGCTTTGCTTGATGTAGAATATCCAAGGAAAATGCCTTCATCGGATCTTTCTTCAAACTTACCAACTCGATCACTTGCATTTTTCAAAATAAAGCATTTGCAACCAAACACATGAAAGTATGAAACAATAGGTTTCTTACCTTTGAATAGTTCATAAGGGGTTTTCTCAAGAATAGGTCTTAGGAAAACTCTATTGATTATATAGCATGCTGTTGAAACAAATTCAGCCCAAAACCGTGAAGAAATTTTGCTTTCAATTAAAAGTGTTCTAGCCATTTCTTGAAGAGATCTATTCTTTCTTTCCACAACTCCATTTTGCTGAGGAGTGTATGGAGAGGAGAATACATGTTTAAAACCAGATTCATCACATAATTTTGTGAAATCTTGATTTTCAAATTCACCTCCATGATCTGTTCTTATACTTGAAATAGCACATCCTTTTTCATTTTGAATCTTTTAGCAAATTTCTCAAAGTACGAAAAGGTTTCTGACTTATTTGTAAGAAAATATACCTGTGTAAAGCGAGAGTAATCGTCTATAATTACTAGACAATACTTCTTACCTCCAATGCTCGAGTTCTTGTTGGTCCGAAGAGATCCATATGAAGCAACTGCAGTACATGATTAGTAGAGACATGATTTGTTTGCTTAAATGAATTTCTTACCTGCTTTCCCAATGCATGGAGTGCATGAGTCGACTTTTGGTATGGCAATTTGGGTAGTCCTCGAACAAGCTGCTTTGATGAGATTTTGGCTAATTGCTTCATATTGACATGGCCAAGCTTTCTCGTGCCATATGCTTGCTTCATCTTGGATTGAAATTAGACATTGAGATTTATTCAATTTCATGTCTAAGAGATAGATGTTTCCATGTCTTCGACCCATGAAAGACTCAAGAGAATCTTTACTAATTCCATAGCAAATTCCTTCTTGAAAGGAGATCTTGAAACCGGTATCACACAATTGGCTAATGCTGAGAAGGTTATAGTTGAGTCCTTCTACTAGAGAAACATTGCTTATTGTGAGATTTCCAATTTTCACAGCTCCAAACCCCACGATGCTTCCTTTACCGTTTCCTCCAAATGAAACATTTCCGCCGTTTACTTGAACAAGCTTTATGAAGCACTTTGAGTCTCCTGTCATGTGTCTTGAGCATCCGCTGTCAAGATACCATTTTATCTTTCTCTTGACGAGACTCCGCATTCAAGTGAAAGTCTCAAGCTTTCTTTGGTACCCAAATTTTCTTGGGTCCTTTGGAGTTAGTAGGATAAGTATTATTGGGCCATGCTTTTTAACAGGTTTCCAAACCATAGGACAGTCTTTTTCAAAATGATCTAGACTGTTACACTTTGAACACCTTAGAGCATTTCGACCAACAGACTTTACGAAAACTTTCTTGAAATGATTTTTGTAAGCTTCTCTTGAAGGTCTCTTCTTAATTCTTTCTTTAACTTTAGGAAAGTCAATCAAGGGAATTGTTTCCGCTGTCATGCCTAACCCAGACTTATTGAAATAGGGTCTTTGAACCGAAAGCACTTTTTCAAGCTTTTCGGATCCTATCGAAAACTTCTTTGAAATATTTGATAAGTCTGTTTTTAAGAAAACATTTTCTTTCAAAAGATCATCTTCTTTTTCTTTAAGAGCAGAAACATTTAGGTCTAGACTTTTAACTTTTTCTTCTAAAATAACTTCCTTTTGTTTCAGATTTGAATTTTCCTTTTTAAGCTCGGAAATTCTTTTGAGAGAAGTCTTAAGACCGAAACACAGTTCACTAATATATTTAGAGACTTTGACAGGAATTTTAAAATTACTTACCTCGACCATTCAAGTCGAGTCCGATCCAGAATCCGAGTTTGAGTCCGAGTTTGCCATCAAACATATGTTGGCATATTCATTATCACTCTCTTCACATTCTCGTATCACCTGTGTTTCGGCTTTGAGAGCCTTTCGAAACTTCTCAGCTTTTCCTCTTTTCTTTTCGAAGAGGACAGTTAGGTCTCGATGTGTCCCTTCTTTTTACATTCGAAGCAAACTACATCTTTGTTTGGTTCTTCATCATCAACGTACTTAGTCTCGCTGTCTCTCGAAAACTTTGTTTCCTTGGGATGAACCTTCTGCCTTTTCTATTCATTTTTCTGAATCTTCTTATCATGAGAGCGAGCTCCTCATCATCCATATCATCTTCGAAATCTGCATCATCGAATCGTCATTTGATTTTAGTGCAATAGATTTCTTACCTTTTGGATCTTCGTCTTCATTAATACGTTCCACTTCGTAAGACCGAAGAGTTCCAATCAGCTCGTCTACGATAATGGCATGATTCTTTGCGTCTCTCTTATTGAAGTCTTTATATGATTCCAATCCTTGGAGAGTCCACGCAGAAGTTTGTTCACCTTCATGGGATCAGAAATTTTTTTGTCCTTGGTTCTCAAGACCATTGACAATATCCGTAAAACGACTAAACATGTCGCTTATAGATTCTCCTGGTTTCATTTTGAAGGCTTCATATTGACCAAGGAGAATGTTAATTCTGGTCTCCTTCACTCGATCTGTCCCTTCATAGGTGATGTGTAATCTATCCCATACTTCTTTTGCTGTAACACAAGAAGATATTCTATTATATTCAGTTGGAGATAAAGCACAATATAAGGAGTAAATTGCTTTTGCATCGAGTGCTTGTCTCTTGTTTATCTCTTCCCGAGACATTCCGCTGGTTTCAATAGTGTCTTTCCCTCTTTCGAGATTGATGCAGCAGCAGGAGTGATTCCTCTTTCCACAACGTCCCATTCCGTAGGATCCTTTGATCGAAGGAAAGCTTTCATCTTGTTCTTCCGATGTTGTAATCCTTTCCATCGAAGTAGGGAGGTCTGGTATTGCTTTGCCCTTCCATCAGCCCCGGTGCTAGCATACTAGCCATGGATCTTTTACTCAAGTAAAACACTTCAAACAAAGTGAGAACACGGGCTCGATACCAATTGATATTGCTAGTATGAGTACCTAGAGGGGGTGAATAGGTATATAAAAAATTTCTCGAAGCTTGCACGATATTTAAACAGTTAATGATTCAATCGCAAGAGTTAAATATCAATCGAGAGACGAGTAAGGGAAAGAGAGAATTGAACACTCGGTTTATAGTGGTTCGGCTTGATTCAAGCCTACGTCCACTCTTTCGCACCGACAGCCGATTGGCTGGATTCCACTATAATCACAGAGCTGTTACAAAGTGTTGATCTTCCTTGAATTCTAGGTGTAGATGATCTACTACACTCACTCAAGGTCTCGCCAAGTACAACCACTCTCGTATACAATTTCGCTCAAACAGCCTCAAGTAATAATCAAGGATCTTCGACTGGAATTTTTCTATCAATCACACACTTAAAACAACTAGAACGTCTTCCTTTTATACTCCTTCATGCCATCATAGCCGTTGGCACTTTCCAAAGGAATTCCTCCAATCTACCCGTTGGACGGAATCAATTAAGAAGATCATCCAAGCTATTTAAGGAATCGATGATAGCCCATCAATCTCGTTCGCCCATACAATCGGGATCTCGGTTTCCAAGAATAGAACATTCCAAGATTACTTGCCGACCATCGGATCTTCAATCGATCTTAGATAAGAATTAAAGAATCCGAAATAATTATCCAACCAAAGAATCTTTTCCAGAGGATAGGATCGAATCCTCAACCATAGACCTTGGCTTTGGATTTCCTTAGTCACTGGATTAGAAAGACTGTCAGTGAGAACAGACTTAAGTCTTGAATCTTGAGTCTTAAGTCTTGAGTCTTGAGTCTTGGGTCTTGGGTCTTGAGTCTCGAGAATACAAAGTCTTCGGACTTTAAACCGTCGGTCTCCGAACATCCAGACTTAGACTGATAGAAACGTTTTGTCGCCTTCAAAATATTCTGGAAAGATTTCTCCAACAAGGTGTACCAATTTGAGATTTTTCAGGGTATTAACTCTTTTCTTTTTGTCTTTGTTGGGTGCCCTTTGATGGGCAGTCGCACAAAAATTGTAACGAAAGAACAAAGCACGGGAGCTGAAAAATTATGAGAAGAAACTTGAGGATGTGTCTAACTGTTGTTACTCGTCCCTTTGATTAATATGTATTGAAAAAGCCAATTGGTGTTTTCTTAATCATGGTTTTTCATTTTTCTCATTGAGTATATATTTTATGTTTCATTGTTCATCTAAATGGAAGAATTGGACTATACAAACCCAGAGCAACAAGCCGCTTTTATTTCACGTGCTCGAACACTTTCAACGGGAGAAGTGCTAAAAAGTCATAAACCTTTTGTATTTGTACCAATTTAGTTATAAACCTTTTTTTGTGCCAATTTAGTCATAAACATTTTTACACTGTGCTAATTTAGTCATTTCCGGTCAATGTTGGCCATATTTTGCTAACTGGACGCTAGCCTCATCGGCGCCGACGTGGACAACTTTTAATAATATTTTAATATTTTTATTTTATTTTTTTATTTTTTATTTTTTATTTTTTCCTTTTCCTACTCCTTCCTCTAGCCGGTCGTCGAACGACCTCGCTAGTGGCCGCGAGGCTTGCCTACCCGGCACTGCCATGGGTGAGGGTTGAGCCCCGCCAGCCCGGTGTAAGGCCAGCCTCGAGGTCGTGAGGGCAACCTTGCGCCGTGCTAGCGAGGCTCGCCCTCGCTGCCCAGCCTCGAGGCGGCATTGTGCCAAGTGGGCAAGCCTCGCCGCCGAGCACAAGGCCGCCCTCGTGGCCACTAGCGAGGTGGCCGGTCGTCGGACCTCGGCGACCAACCGGAGGAAGGAGGAGAAGGAAAAAAAAAGAAAAATTAAAATTAAATAAAAAATAAAAAATAAAAATAAATTATTAAAAGTTGTCCACATCAACGGTGGTGAGGTTACGTCAGCCCACTCGACGTCCAGTCAGCAAAATCCAGCCAAAATTGGCTGGAAATGACTAAATTGGACAACGTAAAAAATTTAGGACTAAATTGACATTTTCATATGAGCATTTTGTCAAACGCCCGGCCAGCATTTGTAAAATGGTCGGATCTTTCCCTCTTCTTTGGTTTAGCTTTGACTTCGACGATGACATCTGCAATGCCACGAAGAATGACTTGCTTCGTCTAGTGTCGCATCAGCATCTTTCGAGAAGCATGGTATTCGCGTCCCCTCCTTTTGCGTGCCCTTCCCTTGTCCCCTCGCGAAACCCGCAAGAGTTTTGCATGTTCTACGAGCAAGTCACGAGATCTCTCCACAGCGAGTGAAATAACAGATTCCGCCATTGAAGCTTACAACGATGGGAGGAAAAATGAAACCAACAAAATGGGCAAATTCCAGAAAGGATAAATTATGAGAATGTGTGCATGAGCGTCGAAACTATTATACCCAATGGCTGAAAAGACACAATCTAATTTCCAGTTCATCGTTGAAAAGAGAAAAGATATGCTTCGAATATAAATATGATATAATCAATTTTAGAGACGATTATTGGGTAAGCCAAGCTTGAGATAGCAGTCTAACTTGTTGCTGGAGTTTGAGACCCACATTTAAAAGATGTGACTTTCAACGGAGTGGATCATCAATTCCAATGTTGACAATTCAAGTAACGACAGATGTACCTTTGTAGGCCCAAATTCTTCAAAGCGATGGTGATTTCCTTTTTTGGAGTTTTCTTTTCTTGAAGTTCGATCATCAATTCTTCAATCAAGAGCTTCTCTTCATTCATATCCAACTTTCTTGACCGGTCGAGTGCTTCACCCTTCTTTTCTTGTGTAATTCCGTTCATGTTGCTACATACATAGCTATAAATAATGGATCAAACAGGGTACAATGGTGGTATAAATTATTTTTTAATCAGATGATAGTAAAATGGAAAGTCAATGGAATGAAGTCATTTATTAATATTAAAAATAGTATAAAGTATCCATGTTTGATCTTGGCTGGTGTAATTATTTTCCACACCGTCATGTATAAGATAAAAGTCAGAAACAATTAACGAATTGTGGTGTTTAAAACTTTAAATATCAAAATCATCTTATTGTGCCGTGGAATTTTGCACGAAAAAATTATCGAGCAAAATTCAATTTCCGATAGGAGAAGACTCAAATCTAATGGCAAGGATTAGTTTGTTGCCTCCCGATCCATGATGCATCTCTTGCATATCCAACGGCAGAGACGAGGCACAGCTTTTTAACCATTTGAAGAGTCATGGTAATTTTATCTCTAAATATGGCTATCAAGGCGTGAGATTTTGTGTTTTCTATCGTTGGGGGCTTATGCACTCCATGACTTTCTTATGTTATGTTATGGGGTCTCGAAGACTGAATTTAGCTGCCCATGAAGGCGTGAGATTTTGTTTTTTGAGAAAAATTAAGGGTGCGTTTGGTTCAATATTTGGGAAAAGGAAAAACTTTGGAGAAATGCGGACTTTAAAACGAAGGATTTCCATAAAAAACAAAAGCAGTTTTTAATCATCGCGACTTCTTCCTCCATGCACAAATCCAGCACTCGCTTTGGAACATGAAACTTTCCCCAGTTTTTTCCCTCTATTCTTCGACTATTTTTTGCGCAAATTAAACTCTCCTTTTTCGATCTGCTTGAAGGATATCACAAAGCAAACCAGATAACTTCTGGGTCGTGATTCCTTAACATTTATGAGGGCATTATATCTCCATGTTGCTCCATGATGAGGCACAAAATTTGTTTTGAATGCATCTGGTATGTGGCGCAAGGTAAATGGATGAGGAACACTTTCCTTACAAATTATTCACAATAAAATTGACCAACGAAGACTGTGGATGTCACCGAGTGTGCATAGAGTCGATTCCACTATGACATGTTAAATTTGATTTTATCTAGGTCTACTCATGGGGTCAGACCGATTATGAGCGACGAATGCATTTTTTGAGTTGTCTATCTCCATGTGAGAACACTAATTTTGATATTCGCTTCTTCCAGATAGCTAATATAAAGAAAATATCCTACTGATCAAATACAAAATTATATTCAATTAAATGACATGGATATGAGTATTAACTTCATCCTCGAGATTAATTCCATCACAATGACAAAATAAAGTTATAGACATTAAAAGTATATCAAGTTTCTCAAAATGGCCAAAAGGGATGAGATGCCATCGGCAAATACCGATGCAAACCACCACACATGGCAGGTCCTAAACAATCCATAACCAACGTCTGATTGATAAGCCACGGGAAGGAATTTCCTATGAAGGTACAGATTCCTTCGCCTCTTAAAAATACAAACCCACTTTTAGGCTCCATTCATTTTACGAAAAATAACTTCTTGAAGAATATTTTTCTGATTTTCTGACATTCGTTTTACGAAAAGAAACTAGTTAAAGAAAACATTTTTCGCTATTGGAAAAAACACATTCAAAAGTGAGAAAACATTTTCCAATTTTTAAAAATGAAAAACATTTTCCATAACTTCTTCCATCTCACTTTTTTTCACCAAACTAATGTTCATTATATTTTTATACTATCTTTTCCTTTTTTTTTTTAAAAAAATCAAAATTTTAATTTATTTTCTTTTTCTTTCTTTTCTTTTCTTCTTCTTACTTGGTCTTGGCCGCCTTGCCGGCCATGCCGGTGGTTGACGACTAGCCACAAGCGAGCTGGAGCCTCGCCTAGGTCGAGCTTGCCCAACGCCCGGTGCGCTTGAGCCTTGCCGCATTTGGCTACTTGGGTAGGGCTTGAGCCTCACCCAGCTCCCCCAATCGGCCTTAAGTGAGCTTGAGCCTTGCCAAATCTAGCCACCTGGGCGGGCTTGAGCCTCACCTCGAGGTCACTAAAAGTTGGCGAGGCTTTGGCGACCTCTAGCGAGGCTCAACCTCATCAGAATCTAGCAAGCTAGAGCTTTGTCAGCAGTTGGCGACTAGTGACTAGTCAATGAAGAAGAAGAAGAAAAGGAAAAAAGAAAAATAATAATTAAAATTATTTAAATAATAATAATAACAAAAAAATTATTAAAATGAGTGCACGAAGGAAAAGATTTTTCTTACTAAACATTTTTCTTACTAAACAACAAAAAATATTTTCTTATTCATTTTTATGTTTCAACCGAACAATGAAAAATATAACTATTTTCCTGAAAAATAGCCTCCTTAAAAACCTTTTCCATAAACATCATGTTTTCTATGAAATGAACGGAGTCCAAGAGTCTAATCTTGATATTTGAAAGTTTTCGGTGGAAGAATTTCTCATATATTGCACAAATAGTATAATGAAAATGAAATTTTTTCTTGATTAGGTATGATTAATTAGTGTCCTTAAAGCACTTTTAATAAGATTATGATAAATTTATAAAAAGCCTTCAAAGTAGCATAGCATAGGATCAGAAAATAGCCTTGGGAGGGAGGCTCGCTCTCACTTCTTTCATTCACATGTTTAGAGAAGGATTACCCATGAGATTAAGATGTGACCTTTCATCTGCCAGATTCAACCATCAGCACCGAAAGAGACGGAGAAAAAGTTTAGTAGATAAATGACAACTCCTACAGGAAACACTTTTGTCCAGACAACTGTAACAAAAGAAAAAGTAACGAAAGACCAATGCACGTGGTAGGGTAGTCAATAAATTGTCAAAAAAGAAAAAAGAGAAGAAATGAGCAGTCGGAGCTAAAAATTTGTTACAGGGACGCAATAAAGAATGGCGAGAAACGACAGAGGTTGCTTCTTGCTTCATGCTTCGTGCTTCACGTTTCTACCACCAATGCTTTGTCTCTTTTCATTTTGTCCTTGTTGGGTCCCTTTGATAAGATAATGATAAATTATAAGAGGCTCTCAAAAGTAGGAAAGGAGGGGAGGCTCTCTCTCTTCCACTCACGCTAAGGATTTCCATAAGATAATAATGTGACCTCTCATGTGCAAGTGTCACGGGTCGGTCGATTCCAAACGATCACACGGGCCTTAGGATTTTAATTCCAAGTCAGCCTCCCGCACACATGCTCGAACACAAGAGTCGTATGAACAAAGAGGCGAGTGTATTTGTTGTGAACGAGCTGGATTCAATGAGGGGAGGGTCCTCTATTTATACAAGTTCGGGTCTCTTCTCATCCGTTAATCCTTCCTCCAATCCAACGGTGGTGTTTGAATGTATGCTATCATTACAAGTCTGTACATTAGGCCACTCAATGGCTCTAGGCCTTGGGAAAGCCCAAGGAGCGTATGTCGAAAGAAAGAGCAGGGTCGCCTGACATGAGTAGGTGGGCAATCACGAGCTTTCGTTTGCATTGCGCATAGACCGGTTGCGCATTGATCAAGGGTTGTTCACAGATCGGTCATGGGTAGCTTGTGGGTTGGCCCTTGTGCGAGACATGACCCTATCTTGGACGGTCAATTTCCCCCACCTATTCGAGCAATGTTCTCATTGCGTCTGTGGTATGGAAGGCATTGATATGTTTCTTGAACTGCCACAGAGTCTTGGATGGTTCCCAACTCACTTCACTCTTGGGAAGGCCTTTTCCATCAGATGATGTATTCCTTCTTTGGCGTGCAATACCTCTTTCATATGATGAGGCTCACCGTGATGCATTCAACGTCTTGATCGTAAGAGGCTTTCGCTCTAAGGGGCGCCCGTTGTGATTTGTCTCAATCCAGGTCTTCCTCATCTACATGGAAAGATTTCAGCATACTCACATGGAACACAAGGTGTACCTTGAGTTTGGCCGGCAAATCTAGTTTGTATGCAACCTTCCCGATCCACTGCAACACTTGGAAGGGGACTTTATAGCGACAGATTAGCCCTTTGTGCATGTCACGGTACCAAAGGACCAAGTGTAGCTTGGCCAACATTAAGTCCCCGACTTGGAATTCTATGTGCCGTCACCTCTTATTGGCCCACTTCTTCATGTGCTTCGCGGCCTTATGGAGGCACACATGTGCTAGGTCCGCATGTTCATCCCATTCTTTAGCAAACTTGTACGTGGAGGGACTGCTTCCTTGATATCTTGAGGCAATCGCGCTTGGTGTAAGTGGTTGTTGTCCGATCATGATCTCGAATAGGCTTTGGTTTATGGATTCACTTCGCTACAAGTTGTATGAGAATTGGGTCACATTGATTAGCCTCGCCCAGTTCACTTGCGTGTTGCTCACGTAGTGCCAAAGGTAGATTTCTAGGAGTGTATTCACCCTCTCCATTTGACCATTGGTTTGGAGATGCAAGCTCGTGGAAAAGTTGAGGTTCGACCCCAGCAGCTTGAAGAGCTCGGTCCAGAACCACTAGGTAAATTGAGGATCGCGATCACTCACAATCATGTGTGGTATGCCCCAGTACATGAGGATGTGTTTGAGGAATAACTTGGCCGCTTCCTCGACTGGACAATCCTTGGTGGCTCGCATGATTGTCACAAACTTGGAGAAATGGTCCACGACAACCATGAGGGTCTGACATCCTTTGGATTTCGGCAAATTAATGATGAAGTCCATGGAAACACTCTCCCATGGACGTTCCAAGATAGTCAACGACTCAAGGAACCCCGCTGGTGACCGTTGCTCTATCTTGTCTTGTTGGCACACAAGACATGTCTGCACATAGGCTTTGACGTCATCCCGCATGTGTGGCCAATAGTATTGGTCCTTGACAAGTGCCATGGTGTGGTGGATTCCTGAATGACCCGCCGATTTAGAATCGTGGCACTCGTACAACATTTCCTTCCTAAGTTTTCCGTGGAGCGGCACATAGAGTCGCCGTCCCTTGGTGTAGAGGAGGTCATCCTCGCACCAGAATCGCCTTATCTTGCCCTCTTGTGCATACTGAAGGAGGGCTTGGGCAATTCGATCATGTTTGAGCCCCTCCTTGATATGGTCGATCCATGGACAATCGAGTTGACTCATCATGTTAGCTAGCTCCAGCTTCTAGCTTAAGCCATCGGCCATGGAGTTAGACTTTCCGAGCTTATATTTCAACATATAATCAAACTCGACCAAGAAGTCTTGCCATCGAGCTTGCTTCAAGTTGAGCTTCTTCTAGATTTGAAAGTAGCTCGTGGCCACATTATCGGTCCTTACGACGAACTGGGATCCCAAGAGATAGTGCCTCCATGTACGAAGGCAATGTACCACCACAGTCATCTCCTTCCCTTGGACCGTGTATTGTCGCTCGGTATTGTTCAATTTCCAAGACTCGAAGGCAACCAGGTGCCAATTCTCGGGTTACTGTTCACTTTCCTCTCCATTTGGGCGATTCTGGCACTATTCACTCCAGCTGGTTTTTTGCGGATTCTGGTTGATTCCACAGGTATCTGGAGCTGATTTTTTGTGGGCTAGGTCATCTGGGGACCGCCTACAAACCCCAGCCCTTAAGCCCCTTCAAACACTTGGTATGGCCTGATTGCTCTCCTTGATTTATTATGGGGTTTGGGCCGGTGCTATGCTGGGGTATTGTGCTGTTTCGTAATGGCATCCTCTTCGAATCTCCTAAGTCGGTTGGGCCGTCCAAATGAGGAGTCCCAAGCGGGCTCTAGGCGTGGTAGGAGCCGCCTTAGATCTGCTTCTCGTGGCCCTAGAGTGGCTCGTCCTGTTGGACAAAAATGGAGTGAGCAAAAAGCCCCTCCAACCCGTTCATGGGTTAATGTTGCTAGGCTCTCGGCAAAGGCATATGAACTTAGCTTCGTGCCTCCAACTTCTGTTGGAAAAAGAGGAGTGGTGCACCTCTGAGGAAGTGGTGCATGCGGCGGATCCAAAATGGAATCATTGTTTGATGGGGTATTTCATTAGCAAGAATGTGCCGTTCAAAATGACTGAGTTAGTCCTTAAGGAGACGTGGGGCTCCCATTTAACTGAAATGCTTGCTGATGATGAAGGATTTTATTTCTTCTTTATTCCTGACCCTGATTACCGCAAGAAGATTCTTGAGGAAGGTCCATTGACGGTGAATAGAGTGCCACTTATTCTGAAACAATGGGATCCCACTCTTGAGCTGAGGAAGGACTTGCAATCCTCTGTGCCCGTTTGGATCCATATGAAAAACATACCTTTTGCTTATTGGTCTGCTCTTGGGATAAGCCAGATAGCGAGTGCGGTCGGTAGACCCTTATATGTGGACCCATTGACTGAAAAAATGAAACGTTTGTCTTTTGCAAGAGTATGTGTCGAAGTGTCGGCTAAGTTAGAGAAATGTGAATCTGTGGAGGTATTTCTGAATAGGAGTCCTTCATTGTTCCTATCTTGTACGAATGGATACCCATTGCGTGTCCGAAATGCCAAGTCTTTGGCCATAACTGTGAGGAGAAAGAAGTTCCAGCACCCGTAGCAGATAAGTCCCATGATGTTGTTGCTGAGGAAGCTCGAGATGCTGCTGTGCCTACAGTGCCCCCCTCGATTCCTCCCACCCAGCCTCGTAAGGTGTCTTATGCTGACCAGCAAGATGGCTGGAAGCAGGTAACTCGGAAGAAGAGGCAACCGTCGGGGTCTAATGGGAAGGACTCTTCGACTCCTATCTCTTCTTTGAAGTTTATGGATAAATCAGATTCTTCTCAAGCTTTAAGCAAGTCTGCCTAGAAATATAAAGGTGCTTTGATTCCCAGCTATACTGGACCTCTTTCCACGATGGTTCCTGTTGAGCTGATCCCAGAATCTGCTTATATTGGGTCTGGCTCTACTGCTGAAGAATCTGAGGATGCGGCTAGTGCGGTAAGTAGTAGCTCAGATGAGGAACCTGATGGTCCTAGTGAATTGGTTACAAATGTTAAGCATTCTACTGTTTCTGAGGAAGCCCAT
This sequence comes from Eucalyptus caleyi, assembly GCA_014182885.2. Lineage (NCBI taxonomy): Eukaryota > Viridiplantae > Streptophyta > Magnoliopsida > Myrtales > Myrtaceae > Eucalyptus > Eucalyptus caleyi. The sequence goes on from CM024470.2 coordinate 16,243,010, forward strand.
GCTAAAAGGAACTCGCCCAAGACTCCGTCTGTCCCAAAGTTGGCCGCCCCTCCTACCCTAGCGTTGGCTGCTCCTCCTGACCCTCCTCAAGGCACTAGCCGAAGGAGATCACGTTGGTAACTTCTCTTCTCATCGTAATACATTATATAGTTATATATAGCTATGTATATTGGAGTTTGGAATATTAAGGGACTTGGTAGCCATCTCAAACAAGCTGAAATCAGAAACTTTATTAGATCTCATAATCTATGTTGTGTTGGTATTGTGGAAACAAAGATTTCCCAGGGGTGCCTTTAGTGCGATCTCGCTGTTTTGTTGCCGGGCTGGAAGTGGGAAAACAACTATAATCATTCCTCGAAAGGAAGAATTTGGGTGGGGTGGAACCCCCGTGAAGTCTTGTTTGTTACGAACTCTTCTTCTGATCAAGCTATTCATGGAAAGTTATCTTGCTTAAATTCTGGTAAGGTTCTCTTCCTTACGGTGGTCTATGCTGAGCATAGTTTTGTGGCTAGACGTCCTCTTTGGGCTGACATTATTCAGACTAGCTCTCTCCTTTCGGGTTTCCCTTGGATACTAGCAGGAGACTTTAATGCAATTCGTGACCCTTCGGATAGATTGGGTGGTTCTAATGGTTGGATCCCAGCTTTTGATGAGCTGCGTGAGTGCCTCATACAAGGTGGTCTTGACGATCTCAGGTATACCGGGAATAGATTTACTTGGGCTACTTCCATGGGTGCCAACCGTAAGCAAAGAAAGATTGATCGTGTTCTCGTTAATTCTTGTTGGACTGCTGAATTTTCCTTTTCGAGGCCTCTTTCTTGGCCCCCCGGTATTTCAGATCATTCTCCAATGATTATTAAGATTATGCCTGCCCCTAAGTCTCGCAAGCCTTTCAAGTTCTTCAATTTCTGGTTTTCTCATCCGGATTTTACTGATGTGGTTTTGCAAGCTTGGAGTTCTCCCTTTGTGGGTTCTCCAATGTTTATTCTTTGCTCCAGGCTTCGGCTTCTCAAATGTAAGTTGAAACAGATCAACAAGGAGTCCTTCTCGGACTTGTCCTCTAGAACGGCTGAAGCAAGATGTGCATTGCTCCAAACCCAAGATGCTCTTCGAATGACTATTCGAATATTCAACTTGCTGAATTGGAAAACAATAGCTCCAATCCTACTCGAATTTGCGCCTTCAAGAGGAATCATTTTATAGACAAAAGTCTCGGGTGCGGTGGTTGAAAGAAGGTGATCTTAATACTAAATTTTTCCATAACTCAGTAAACAAGAGACAACTTCACAATAGAATTATCTCGCTCTCCGATGGGATTGTTTCTACCTCAAATCCCTTTGAAGTTCAAAACCTGTTTGTTGACCACTTCCGGGAGTTATTGGCCTTCTCTCCCCTAACGTGAGGCCTTCGGTGGAGGAAATGCATGCGGTGTTGAAGCACACCCTTGATGCAAATCAGATTCGTTTCTAGCCCCATCTCGGAGACTGAAATTAAAGATACTCTATTCTCTCTTGCGGTGGGTAAGGCCCCTGGCCCTGATGGATACAATGTGGAATTTTTTAAACATTCTTGGGAGATTGTTGGACCTTCTATTATTCTGGCAGTGAAAGATTTCTTTGAGACGGGCATATTGTTGCAGGAAATTAACACAACTATTTTGGCCTTGGTCCCCAAAGTCCCGAATGCTTCCAATGTGAATGATTTTCGGCCAATTGCTTGCTGTAACACATTATACAAGTGTATTACCAAGCTTATTGCTAATCGGCTCTCTCAGTGCTACCTTTTATCATTAGTCTGCCCCAAAATGCCTTTGTAAAAGGTAGACACATCGATGACAATATTTTACTTGCTCAGAGCTGTTTTGTGGTTTTCACAATGATCCTTACCGGCCTAAATGTGTTATTAAAGTTGATTTTAGGAAGGCCTACGATACGGTGGATTGGAGGTTCATTGAATTGTGTCTCGCAGGCTTTCGATTTCCCAGGAGTTCATTGCCCGGGTTATGATTTGCATTCGTACCCCCAAGTTCTCGGTTGCAATTAATGGGGAACTCCATGGTTTCTTTTCAAGTGGGAGGGGTATTCGTCGGGTGATCCCATGTCGCCGTATATTTTTACTCTTGTGATGGAAGTCTTTACAGTATTCTGACATTCAAACTTCACATCCGGACTTTGGTTTTTTCTCAAGCGTTGCAAGCCCACCCGACTTTCTCATATTTTCTTTGCTGATGATGTACTACTCTTCGCTGAAGCTAACTTATCGTCTATTGATCTTCTCAAGAATAATATCGAGAAATTTTCTAGCTGGAGGGGGCTGATTCCGAATCTTCGGAAGAGTGAAGTTTTCCTTTCTAGAGGCTCCTCGACCTTCATGAGGATATCCTAAATAAGTGGGCTATCGGTTGGGCACCTTTCCTTTCCGCTATCTAGGAGTACCGGTTATTTCAGCTAGATTAAGGAAAGCTGACTGCGTCTCCTTGGTTAATTCAATCACGGCTCGTGTTCAGTCTTGGACCAATAGATTCCTCTCCTTTGCGGCGCGTCTTCAACTTATAAGGTCGGTGCTTCATTCTATACAAGTCTTTTGGGCTAATGTGTTCTTTCGCCATGTTCGGTTCTAAATCGAATTGAGCAAATTTTCCGCCAATTCTTGTGGAGAGGCCCCGAGATGGGTGCAAGTGGTGCGAAAGTCTCGTGGTGTAATGTTTGCCTTCCCAAAAATGAAGGGGGCTTAGGTATTCGTACTCTAAAGGAGAACAACATTGCGTCCATGCTCAAACATATTTGGATTCTTTTCTCGGATAAAGAATCCATGTGGTGTAAGTGGATTCATTCCAATTTCCCCGAAGCGGAAAAATTTTTGGGTGGTTCCTTGCCCTACTCATTGCTCTTGGGCCCGGAGGAAGTTATTAGATCTTCGTGATCAATTTCAGCAATATTTCAGATGGAGCGTTGGAAATGGGAGGTCGGTCTCCTTTTGGTTCGACCCTTGGCACCCAAATGGTCCTTTATACAAGATCTTTTCTAATCAAGATATTTATCGCTCGGGTATATCCCGCTCCGCTTCGGTTGCTGATGGTTTTGCTACTCCTATGGGCTGGTATATCATTCACATCATGGCTAATTGGTGGAATCCCCTTCCGGTATTCAGCCAAGAGGAGGATCGGTTTCAAAGGGCTTCCACACCCATCCGGTCGCTTCTCCATTGCTTCGCCCGGGATTTGATCCGTCCAAGCATAATGTCATCTCGTGGGCCTCTTTTGTTTGGAATACTGCCTTGCCTCCAAGATATCAAACGCACCTTTGGCTTATTTCGCGCAATCGGCTGCCGACTCAGGTTTTGCTCATCTCTTATGGTAGGATCCCCCCTACAAATTGCCCCCTTTGTTCATGCAGACCTGATTCTATAGATCATTTGTTCTTTGCGTGCCGTGCTTCGGATAGTCTTATTTCATTTTGGGCGGCAAGATTCAACCTAGTGTGGCGAAACAAGCGTTGGGTGGATAATTTGGCCTGGGCTTCCAAGCGGTTTATGGGGAAGAGTTTTTATCAGATCCTGGCTCGGTTTAGTTTTGGTGCAATGTGTTATATCATTTGGAAAGAGCGGAACAATGTGCTTTTTCGGAATCAGATTCTCTTTCTTCCAACGATGAAAATGCATCTTCAGAAGGCTATCAAAGATAAGGCTATGACCTTTAAGCATGTTCCCGATGTGCCCATGAATAGAAGACTTCAACGAAGCTGGAACATCCATCCTTCTATTTTTGATTGATGGAGGTTTTCTAGTTTTGTTGTCTTTTGTGTCCTTTTGTTGTTGTTGCTCCTTTTTTCTGGGAACCATGGCACCCTTACACTCGTTCTAGACTTTTGTCTTCTTGAGTGTCTGTTTTTGTTGGTGCCAGGCCTCCCTCTTGTCTTCTTTCTTGCAAAATCAATTTATTACTTACCTTTACCAAAAAAAAAAAAAAAAAAAGGCAACCAGGTGCCCATCTTGCATCAGGACACCACCAATAGCAAAATCAAAGGCGTCAGTTTCTACCTCGTATGGTTTGGTGTGGTAAGGCAACACGAGCACCGGCTCTTTGATGATGACTTGCTTCAACCGATTAAACGTCTCTTGACACCGGTCGTCCACTCCTATAGCCTTTCTTTCTTCAACATGTTAGTGAGTGGCATGGTGAGGCTCGAATATCCCCGAATGAAGCGCCGATAATAATTCGTGAGACTAAGGAAAGATCTCAATTCCGTCACCTTGGTTGGTGGCTCCCATTCAACGATGGCATGGATCTTGGCCGCGTCCATCCACACTTGTCCGGCCCCAATGATGTGCCCAAGAAAATGGACTTCATTTTGTGCAAAAGTGAATTTCTCACGCTTCACGTACAAGTCATTTTCCCATAGGACCTGGAAAACTTGTCTCAAGTGCTCGATGTGTTCCATGAGCGTCCGGATATACACAACAATGTCATCAAGGTAAACCACAATGAATTGATCAAGGAACGAATGTAGTACATTGTTCATAAGGGTGCTGAACATGATCGGAGCATTTGTCAAGCCAAAAGGCATGACGAGGAACTCGTAAGATTTGTAATGGGTCACACATGCAATTTTCGGCTTATCCCCTTTGACAATTCAAATTTGGTAGTATCCTGATCGGAGATCAAGCTTGGAGAACCATCAAGCTTCCCCGAGCTGATCGAACAAGTCTGTAATGATACTTGTTCTTGATGGTGAGCTTGTTTAGTGTTCGATAGTCTATGCACATGCGGAGGGATCTATCATGCTTCCTTTGGAACAAGACCGAGGCATCAAACGGGCCTTAACTTGATCCAATGATCTACTTCTCTTTGAGGGGGCAACTTCTTGGATAACTCGGGCAGCATCACATCTTGGAATTCGTCAAGGACTTGGGTTACCTCCTTTGGCACCCCGCTTTCTTTCACGCCCTCCTCCTTCAAGGCTGCCAAGAAAGTCACTTCACCCTTCTTTACTCCCTTCAATAGCTACATGGCTAATAGCATCTTTCTATCGTGTTCCAACTTGCTGTAGATCGGAACCATGCATTGGTACTACTTGTCCAGGATGCATATGCAATCCATGAAGGGCATAACACCCGCATTGATCCCGTCGAGGAATTTGAGACCAAGCATGAAATCATAATCGTCAAGGGAGATTACCTCGATATTTTCTTTGTTGATCCAAGGACCAGGTGGAGCTCTACGTCCTTAGCCATGCCGCTAGTTAAGACTTCCTTGGAGTTCACCTTTTTGAGCCAACTAACTTTTCCTTTCTCAATCGAAAGATTCAATTTCTTCACGGCCTCTTTGAATATGAAAAGATCGGATGCCCCGAATATTCACAAGCACACTCATCGTGGTACCACCAATCTTCACATCCACGAACATCATCCCTTTAGGTTCCTTAGCTTTCTTGGTTTTGATCGACCCAATGATATGCAATGAACCCAACCGCGTGTCCTCTCACGGTGCATCTTCCTTGCACAAGGCTGCCAGCTTTCTCATTTTTGGACAATCTCGAGCCATGTGTGGCTCATCACAAAAGAAGCTCTTGTAAGTGTGTGTCTTTTGATGATATCCCCCATTGCTCAACTCTAGTTGAGTCCTAGGAGGCGCCGATGGTGGTTTGCCTCCGTTTGGACGGTTGTACCAGCTCCGATCTCCCCCACCATTGGCTTTTTCTCTCAGACGAGAGTTTGGCTTAGCCGAGGATGGTGGCTTGTACTCCATGAGGGACTTGGCCACATAGGTAGTTGTTGTAAGATCCGCCAATGACACCATTTGAGCTTTTGTTTGACCCATGGTTTGAGTTCGTTTATGAATTGATGGTATGCCTCTATCTTGGTCATGGACGGGATTTGAAGCAACAGCTCCAAGAACCGCTTCATGTACTCGTGAACTTTGCCTTTCTACTCTAGGTGCTTGAGTTCCCCGTGAGCTTCCTCCTCCACATAAGCAGGGTAGTACGTTCGCTAAAATTCCTCCACGAACTTGGTCCATGTTGTGATAGGGTCGCCACTCCTATCATCTGACCTGCGACACCACTACAGTAATGCGTCATCAACTAAATACATTACTAGTGGTATTTACCCGAATCACATCATCGGTTGTTCCCATGGTTTGGAAGTATCGTTCCATGTACCATAGGAAGTTGTTCACTTCCTTCGCCATTCTCGAGCCCTCAAAACTCTTTTAGCTTGGGTGCATCAGCACATGGTTGTGTAGTGATCACCTCGTTCATGCACGTCGCTTCAACCATAATGAGCTTCCCTTTGAGCTCGGCGATTTTCACGTGCATGGTTGCCATTGTGGCTTCCCAAGTCTCGTCTCACTACCTCAACTCGTGGATTAGGGACCCCAACAACTTGCCTCGGAGCTCTCCCATGTCGGCTATGAGCTCTTGCATCCCGGCCTAGAGCTCCTCCTTTCCAGCTTCCACTCCTTCGATGGTCTGGCACAAGTCCTCTATCATCCCTTGGATGTCCAAGATGGTCTCCTCCATGACCGTCATTCGGCGTTCCAAATCGCCCATTTGATCCCTCAAACTCAAGGGACCCCAAGTTTTCTTCGGCTTGGTAGGAGCCTTTTTGTTGGTCCTACCGCGGTCCTTGTAATCCTTGACTTGAGCAATTGCAACATCAGGATGTTGATTAGCCATCATGCTTGGAAAGAAGGCTATGATACCAACTGTCACGGATCGGTTGATTCCAAATGATCACATGCCGGTTCGGCCTTAGGATTTTAATCCCAAGTCAACCTCTCGCACATATGCTCGAACCTAAGGGTCGTATGAACAAAGGGACGAATGTATTTGCTTTGAACGAGCTAAATACAATGAGGGGAAAGGTCTCCTACTTATACAAGTTTGAATCTCATCTTATCCGTTGATCCTCCCTCCAATTCAACAATGATGTTTGAATGTATGCCATCATTACAAGTCTGTACATTAGGCTACTCAATGACTCTAGGCCTTGAAAAGCCCAAGGAGCGTATGTTAGAAGCAAGAGCAGGGTCGCCTGACATGAGTAGGCGGACGGTCACGGGCTTTCCTCCGCATTGCACATGGGCCGGCTATGCATTGATCAAGGGACGTTCACGCATTCATCATGGGCAGCTCGTGGGTTGGCCCTTGTGCGGGACACGGCCTTATCTTGGACGATTTTGGATCATGTTCGTCCATGGGCTGTGTCACAAGATTCAACAATCGGCACCGAAAGAGGCGGAGAAAAAGTTAGGTTGATAAGTGACAACTTCTACAGGAACACTCTTGCCCAGACAACCGTAAGAAGAGGAGATGTAAAGAAAGCCAATGCACATGGTAGGGTAGTCAATAAACAGAAATTGTCATTAAAAAAAAAAAAGGACGTGAGCAGTTGGAACTAAAAATTCATCACAGGAATTCTACACGGAATGGCAAAACACGAGAGAGGTTGCTTCTTTCTTCATGCTTCACGTTTCGACCACCAATGCTTTGTCTCTTATCTTTTTGTCTTCGTTGGGTCCCTTTGATGGACAACCGCACGAAAAATTGTAAAGAAAGAACGAAGCACAGGAGCTGAAGAAATTAGGAGAAGAAATCTGAGTAGGTGCCTCACTGTTGTTGTTCGTCCCTTCGATTAATATGTATTGAAAAAGCCAATGGGTATTTTTTTAATCTCGGTTTTCCGTTTTTCTGTTGAGTTTTATAATTTATGTCTCGTTGTTCATCTACATGCAAGAATTGGACTATATAAACCAGAAGCAACACAACGCTTCTATTTCATACGCTTGAAAAATGATGTGCAACAACTTGTGCTGATTTTACAAAAGTTGCTTCCTAATGGCGAACTCCCTCTAATCAAAGATGAGCAATGATTCAAGTTTCCGCAGATAGATCGAACAATTTCAATCGCTCCCTGTTTGCTGATATATTATCGTTATTTTTACCTCTAAATTCTCAAAAGCTTTGTAAAAATTCATAGCTACTCTTTTTTGATGATTTTTTCCCTCGTCAAGGGAAAGAAAACAGGTACAAATTTCTTAATTGTATGAAATCAAATCTTTTGTTGTATTGCATGATTTGGACCCCACCTATCAAGACTTAGTTGGCCTGTAACGTGATGATAATACCGATATAGTAATAATTAGTGGTGTGCGAGATAGAGCTTTTGATGACTCGAAGGCATATGCTTCAAGCATATTCTGAAAATGTGATAATTTTACTTCTTGGTCCACCAAACTGACGTACTGCTGTCCCTGGTTTGTGCCATCAGTCTCACTCCGGTCCCTTTTTGTTCTTTCGTTTGGCCCTTTTTCTCTGATTGAGAAACGATCCAGATGGATATGCTTCGATTGGAGTTGATGGATCGAGTTGAGAAGATCTTAAAATCTTGCGATTAATTCAGGCGGATCTCGATTCTTTACAATCTAATCAAACTTGTGAATTATTTGCTCGTCGGAGATTTGATTTGATCGAACTTTTTTGGAGGGTTGAGGACTCATGCATTTTTACCTGCCCATATTCTCTTGGGCCGTGGGATGGCCAATGAACAAAAGCCCATTATTTACGTGTTCGAATCTATCTCCCTAAAGCCTTAAATGAAGGGCCTAGTTCTGCTATTGCTCATCGACTTTAGGGCCGCAACCTGCTTTGCTTCCATAGGTGCACACAGTCCCATTTCGTTGTGTAGATAATCAACTCGCATGGGCATTTTGTCAAACACCTGGCCAGCATTTGAAAAATATGCTCGGATCTTCCCTCTTCTTTGGTTTAGCATCGACTTTGACGATGACATTGACATCTGCAATGCCACAAGGAATATCTCACATCAGCATTCCAGAAACAGAAAAATAATTCTGGCGAAAAATAGAATAATTATCTTGCATGCTCAATGACTTGAAGGCATATGCTTCAACCATATGCTGAAATGGGACAAGGCACTCTTGGTCCACAACAATGATGTACTGCTATCCCTGGTTTGCGATGTCAGTCTCTCTCTGGTCCCTTTCTATTCTTTCGTTTGGCACTTTTTCTCTGATTGAGAAATGATCCGGAAGGATATGCTTCGATTGGAGTTGATGGATCGAGTTGAAAAGATCTTAAAATCTTTCAATTAATTCAGGCGGATCTCGATTCTTTACAATCTAATCAAACTTTTGAATTATTTGCTCATCGAAGATTTGATTTGATCGAACTTTTTTGGACGGTTGAGGACTCATGCATTTTTACCTGCCCATATTCTCTTGGGCCGTGGGATGGCAAATGAACAAAAGCCCATTATTTACGTGTTCGAATCGATCTCCCTAAAGCCTTAAATGAAGGGCCTAGTTCTGCTATTGCTCATCGACTTTAGGGCCGCAACCTGCTTTGCTTCCTTAAGTGTACACAGTCCCATTTCGTTGTGTAGATATTCAACTCGCGTGGGCATTTTGTCAAACACCTGGCCAGCATTTGAAAGTATGCTCGGCTCTTCCCTCTCCTTTGGTTTAGCATTGACTTTGACGATGGCATTGACATCTGCAATGCCACGAGGAATGTCTCGCATCAGCGTTCCAGAAACAAAAAAATATTTCTGACCAAAAATAAAATAGTAATCTTGCGCCCTCAATGACTTGAAGGCATATGCTTCAAGCACGTGCTGTAATGGGACAAGGCACTCTTGGTCCACAACAGTGATGTACTGCTGTCCCTGGCTTGCGTTGTCTGTCTCTCTCTGCTCCGTTTCTATTCTTTCGTTTGGCACTTTTTCTCTGATTGAGAAATGATCCAGAAGGATATGCTTCGATTGGAGTTGATGGATCGAGTTGAAAAGATCTTAAAATATTTCGATTAATGCAGCCGGATCTCTATTCTTTACAATCTGATTAAAGTTGTGAATTATTTGCTCGGTGGAGATATGATTTGATCGAACTTTTATGAAGAAAAGGGTTGAGGACTAATGCACTTTTACGTGCGCATATATTCTCTCAAGCCGTGGGATGGCAAATGAACAAAAAGCCCATTATTTACATGTTCGAATCTGCTTCCCTAAAGCTTTAAATGAAGGGCCCAGTTCTGCTATTGCTTGTCGACTTTAGGGCCGCAACCTGCTTTGCTTCCATAAGTGCATATAGTCCCATCCCATTTCGTTGTGTAGAATTCAACTCACATGGGCATTTTGTCGAACACCTGGCTAGCATTTGAAAAATATGCTCGGATCTTCCCTCTTCTTTGGTTTAGCATCGACTTTGACGATGACATCTGTAACGCCATGAGGAATGACTCACTTCATCTAGTCTCGCATCAGCGTCTTTCGAGAAGCACTGGATTTGCGCCACCCCCTCTGGCGTGCCCTTCACTACTCCCCTCGCCAAATTGGCAAGAGTTTCGCATCTCCTAAGAGCAAGTTGCGAGATTCCTCCACAGCGAGTGGAATAACAGATTCCGCCATCGAAGCTCACAAGGATGAGAGGGAAAATGAAACAAACAAAATGAGTAAATTGACAGTGTTCTATGATAATGCAACTTTCACAAGACTTTGATGTCTTGTTAGAGTTATTGGCGCAAAAGGAAGGTGGACATGCATGTGTTTAGTAGCGTCTAATTTTAAAAGTTCACTCGGCCAATGGGCGCTGGATTTAAATGGGAAGGTGATATCAAAGTGTTTCACCAGTTTTGATTCCTATGAAAAATCTTTCACCAAATGTTGCGTTTGATTTTATTATAGAAGACTTAGGTTCTGTGTTGGGCTTGGACAAAGAATATTAAATGTGAAGGGAATTTATTCTCAACTTATATGTACAATTCTTGACAATCAATGCTAATCACTGCTGACCACAAATTACATCAAAATCCAATTAATGATGTAATCTGAACATTCTAAACTTCAAATTCAAACTATGCCGGAATTTAATCTACGACACAGTTTGCTTAGGTGTAAAGTTGGAATATAATCAACAGCAATACTCCTGGATAGATAACATAACGCCGGAATTTAATCAATGATGAGAATCTTAAAAAGCCACAGCTAAAGTGCAATAACGTAAAAGTAAAGTAAACTAGTACACTTGTGACAAAAAATCCTAAATTAGTACACTTGTGATAAATTTATCCTCCGTTAGTTTTCATTAAATTTTATTGTTAAATTGTTAAGTTGGATGACACGTGACAGTTGACAAGTGTATCAATTTAGGGTTTTACCCTATATTTGCCATAGGTGTATGAATTTTGTGATTTTTCATGATATCAATTCAATTTAATAGATTGGTATTTGTCATAAATGTATCATTTTAAAGCTTTTGGTGTTTGGATAAATTTGTCACATGTGTATCGGTTTATGATTTTTCCTAGTTGAAAAATTAGTTTAGATAAATTTATTATAGGTTAATTAATTTAAGATTTTTCATGATCAAAAAATTATTTCATGATAAATTTATATACCACTGAATGGACCTAGACTTAGAACTGAGGGAGAATGAAATTAGTTTCCTGCAAGTATGCCTTCCCACAAAGTGGGTGAACAACTCCCATTCAAGCCCTTCAAGAACACCTTTTAGCAAAAAACCACTTTGGCCTTTAGTTTAGAGCCTAGAGACATCCAAATAAAACTAGGATGGTAACATTTCTAACTATCCAAGCTGCATTTCTCAGAGGATCCTACTAGGCTAGAGAAGAAGTAGTAGTTTAGAAAGCCATGAGAGAGTTTCACAAAACACTCACTTTACTTCAAGGAACTCTACCCAACACATTACATCCTCCTTGCCTTTTATAGGCAATAAGAGATCACACACAAATAAGGATCATGCTCACGGGTCCTGAAACAAACAGAGGCGCCGGAAACTTCTAGTAGGGAATTATTCACACGATATGAACAGTGACAGTGAATAGTGATTTCCCTAGCCTACTACTATAGTAAAAGTGAATAGTGACTTGCTATAGTGACTTGCTACAGTGATTTGTACAATCAGCAGTCTCGTCCATCTCGAGCATTGTAGTCATAGTCTAAATCATCCGAACTATGCATTAGAAGATGTTCATCGTATTTTTGCTCCAATGTTATGAGTAAGTTTGGTGAGAGAATCTGGTTTGAAGAGGATGCTTCCTCTTGATTCTAGGGAGGAGCCTATAGTGTCGACAGGAATGCTTGGCTGAGGCTAATTAGATGGCTGAGCGTAGAAGGATGTGTCCATGTCTTGAGATAAGGACAAAGGTCCCTAGTCATAGGGGTCTTGGGAAATAGGACCTCCCCACTGTGCATAGGGGTCTTGAGAGGACTGTGCAGGGTCATCTGTGTCTACCATTTCTTGCTCCCGTGATGATGTAGCTTGTTTGAATTTCTCGAGTGCTTCCTTGGCTTCTAGTGCTAGGCTATAATGATCTGATGCAGTGGGTACATTATAGTTCCATGCATCTTCAGGAATGATTTTATTTTCTTGGCACAAAACTCTCTAGAGTTCTTGGTACTGATGCTCACAACAACCAATAGGTCCTGGATAAGATTTGTGAATTCTAGCTTCTGCACTATGTGGTAGAGGTTTATAGGAGGTGGTTCCTATAATCTAAGGGGTATTGATGATGTTGTCATTATTTGTGACAAAAGCCCATGGTAGTCAAAAAAAAAAATAGTATGGACCTCGGGATTTGGTTGTGTGGTTCTCAATTCTTTTGCAAGAGGTATTTCCAGTGAGTAGGGAAATAAAACCAATTGAGGAAATCTAAGAGATTTCTGTCACTCTCCTTTTCAATGTTTTCTCTGCCGAGTCCAAATATCCTGGTGAGATTGGCAATGAATCTTCTGGTTGGAATTTCAATAGTTATTAAGTACTTATTGGTTAAGTACCATAATAACCACCAAAGTTGGTCAAAGAAATCATCTTTTTCCAGATTAGAGGATGTATGAACGAATAGTCCGCATTTAGTCCAAAAGGATAAAGAATCGAACCTCCATTGAGTTGGAATAGATCTGTGTGGCATTGCCACATGAGATTATCCAAATTTTTGGTGAGGTGTCATTTTGGATTTGCTCAATAATCTCCTAGGGGTATCACCAGCTTGGCCACTCTTTGATCTTCTCAATCTTGTACTTTTCATTGTGATGGAGAGTATGAAAAGCATGCCTCATGATGTACATGTTGATTTCCGTTGGTGCTTTTGGTTTTGACAAGAAGTCAGCAAGCACATTCTTTTTCCCGACAATGTGTTTAGTCTCAAAAGAGTATTTTGAGAACCATTCAGCCCATCGAAACAATTGAGAATTTGGAACTTGCTTCTATTTAAACTTGGTCATCTGAGGAAAAATGCCATATCCAGTTCTACTAGGAAGTGATGGCCAATGAGATGGAATTCAAACTTTTTTTATTTCCATTTTTCACCGCTAAAATTTCTTTAAAGGTGGAGTGATAATGCATTTTAGCCTAGGAAAATTTTCCACTTTTGTAAGCACACAGTGTCTCTTACCATCAATTTCTTCAAACAGAATGGCTGCCCAGTATTCATCACTGGCGTCAGTCTGGAGAATTCTCTTCCCTGTTGATGGGATCTGTAATGGAGGAAGAGTCTGCATAATCTCCTTAAGTTCAGCAACTACTTTTAGTTTGGGATTTTCCCCAAGGTGGGGGATTTTTCTTCAGCATCGTCTACAATGGAATCATCAGTTTTGCAATGTTTGGAACGAAGTCTCTGAGATAATTAATTATCCCAAGAAATTGCTGAACTTGCTTTGTTGTGAAGTTTTCTTCAAGGAATTTCAACAATTCCTGAGCAATATGTGGCCCTAGGTAGTATGTACATTTTTTAAGGTGCATTCCAAGAAATTCAATTTTTGAGCAATATTCATTTTTCTTTGGGAAAGCATAATCCCATGCTTTTTCACAATTTCTGCAAACTGCTCAAGGAGTTGGCAGTGAGACTGCTCATTAAGACTATAGAATAGGATATCGTCGATGTATACTGCTGCACTTGACAGGATTGGTTGGAAAATTCGACACATGGCCTTTTGAAAAAGAGATGGTGCTACCTTTAGGCCAAAAGGAAGAACTTTCCATTGGAAGTGCTGGTTCGGGATGCAAACCCTGTTTTGGGTCTATCTTTCAGGATGAATGCCCAATTGCCAAAATCCGGCTTTGAGATCAAATTTGGAGTAGATGTGGGCCTTGGTTAATCCAATAAAAAGGGAATTTCTAGATAGTAAAGGGAATTTGTCATCTTGGAGGAAAAGGTTAAGAGGCTGATAATTAATTACCAGTCTCATCTTTCCTCTGTTTTGCTCGGCACGCTTATTGAAATAAAAGGCTTCACAAGCCCATTGAGAGTTAGAGATTTCAATAAGGCCTTGTTGCAATAGTTCCGAGCATTCTCTTTGAGTTAAAATCAGGTGCTCTGGCTTCATTCCCATGTGACTCGCCTTGGTAGGATTGATATCTTCATTTTTTTTAAAGGAAGGCGAACAAAGAATTTTGGATTTTCCCATAAAGGATGAGAACACTTTTGAGCGAATTCAAAATGGGTTTCCAAATAAGATTCCAACAATTTTTGCATGATCGGATCTAATAGACTCATTTGAATGGAGAAAAGTCTTTGAATGTTGACAAATTCAGAGAATTGGTCCTTATAGTTAAGACTTTTTCTAGGAATGATTCAAAGTTGAGAAATCTGAGTCATAATGTCCCAACCAATAATCAAGTCTTTATTGGGGAGACTTGGATCCAAGATTTTTGTAGTTATGGAACATTGAGGAAAGAAAAATGAAAAATTGAAAATAAATATATTCATTTTATTCATTTAAAAATAAAAATAAATTTATTAAAATAAATAAATTATTTTTATTTATCATTTTATTTTTAATTTATTAAAAATAAATTTATTAAATTTATTTTTATTTGCGGGTTTTGTAGTTCTTACATTTGTAGAAAAAGTATCTTATTTATTTTACTAAATCATTTTTAGATAGAGTTGAAATATCGAACACATGAAGTCCAATATTCTTTAGGAAGAACTTTAGTATCTAAAATCAAAGAACTTGCTCCAGTGTTTATGAGAGCAATGACAAGATCCGGCTTGGCAAACTTTGAAGTGAAGATTTTCACAGAAAGTGGGGACAATGAGTTTGGCTTGAAAATATGTCGGTGCTTTATTCCAAGAAGTGAGAGATATGTGAAAAATATCCTCAAAATCTGATTTTGAATCGGTTTCACTAGGAGTTTGGTAACAAGGAATGACACAAAGAGTTTGTTTAGATGGTTCCTCATCAGTAGGAGAATAAAGATTCGATATCATCATTTTCAAGAGAAATACCAGTTTCATTCTCTATATGATGTATCGATGATTCTAACCTTTTTTAGCTTGGGGACAATTTTTGGCAAAATGTCCTTTCGATTATAGATGAAGCATCGATTTGATTTCTTGTGGCCCATGCGATCCTTCCTCTTATGTAGGTATCGCCATTTCTTCTTCCTTCTAAAGTGCTTGGAGCCATGCCTGGATTTCTTTATCTAGAACTTCTTGAAATGCTTCTTCTTTTGGAAGACCTTCCACAAGAACCATCACAATCTTGTTTGGAACATTTGATCTTTAGCTTCGACGAGAACATGCTCTATCAAGTTCTCTATTATCATCGACATAAGTTTGAATCATTTGGCATTTGATACACAATTCTTCAAGGCACAAATGGATTTCTTGTTAGATTTCTCCTAACGGAATATCTTGAATCCTCATTTGTCTGGTGAGAAAAGTTCTCTTTACCTGTTGGGATAGTTCTTTGGGGATGGAGGTCGAAAGACATGCTTCGGTTTGAATCATCTCCAATCTATAGAAGAGCTTGAGCATTTCTCAATAATGTTTATCAAGATGTTTTTTTTTTTTGAGAGAGAGCAGCACATTCTTTCAAAAAATTCTCTCCTTTTGAGCTCTTGGAGATCAGCAAGTTTTCCAACAAAGAAATGGTATAAAAGAGTTACGGCATGGCCAAAATCAGGTGAAAGTAAAAATTGAAGTTGGTCTTGTTTTGTCATAGATTGCCACCAATGTTTGAGGCTGCCTGTAAACCTTGTGACAAAACTAAGAAGGACATCATACTTATCATGGTTGGTAAGTGCTTGAGCATTTAACCAAGTATGAAATTCCTCGAGTCTTTTTGGCCATTTGTGATAAGGAATATCATCAATAGTAAAGAACTGCTTTGATGTAGTAGACACAGGCTAGGAGGGGTTGTTTAGCTAAACACCCTCTGATTCAGAGGGGTTTGATTCCATATTTTGGTCCGGTGGATCAACCATGAATATTGATGAAGTTATTGGTACAATGAGAAAGGAATCAATTGTAGGGATTGAGAAGGATGATGAGGACAAAAGGGATACCAAATCTGATTCAGTATCAAAGATGTTCAGGAAAGCTGATTCTGCTGGAAATAGAATTTGATTTGTCGGAATGACAGGATCATGCTATTGAATAACAGGATCAGGCTGTGATTCTTGATTATCCAAATCTCTTAGAAAAGATTCCAGTGGATTGGACAACATCATTTGATCTGGCTTTTCCCTTATGACAAGCGAGGATTCCTTAGGCGTCTTCTCTTTTCCCTTTTCTTTCTGGATTCAATCCAGTTCTTTAAGACGATTTCGCATTTCAGCTACATCTTGTTTTATCTTGTCTGACAGGAACATCTGTGAGAGCAGCAAAGATAGATGTCTAGGGTGGTGAAGGAGAGGGATGCTCTATCCGCAAAGTAGTCGGAAATGGATTGAGTCTCCCTTCTTCAAGGATTTGAATTTGCCTTTTGAGATTCTCTATTTCCGCTTTAGGACTTTCAAGATAATGATACCCTAAATGTTGTCCAGATTCCAAGGCATGAAGCCTCTTTTGGAAATCTGAAAGCATTTTCTTTGTGGTTTCATCGTATCTCCAAAGATCTTGTTGTACATTCACAATCTTGGAATCAATCTCTTTGAACGCATTGTTATGTGCTAAAAGGGTCTCTGATTGCCAATTTAGGACAGCTTCAGCAACATGAGTCCTTTTCTGTCTTCCATGTTCATCCACATTAGTAGGGGCAAGTATCTTAGGAGCATGCCGGTATCTATCTTGTGGATCAATAAATTCTTTTGGAGCAGGAAATGAGAGTTTGGAACTTTCTCGGACAAGAGGGGGAAAGTTTGTCTCATGGAACATGGCGATGGAAGAGCTAGGTGGTGCTTTTGTTGGAGTCTCAAGTGGGTAGGAATGCTTCTTTGCCCACTTTAGAATTGGCTTATAGAACGGGGAAAGAGCTGGTTTTTTCTAAGGAGGAGATGGAGGAGGTGATGGTGGTGGAGTTGGTGATACTGAGGGTGGAGCAGCGAATTCTGGTGGTGGAGTAGGAGCATAGGAAACCATAAACTGAAATTTATCGCACTCACCAAGAGTATCAACAGAGGGATCTCCATTCAAGTATTTTTGGTACATAGGATCCTTTGGCTTTTTGTTCTCCGTCGGGGTCTTGCATTTGGATCTACCTTGTCGAGAGAGTTTGTACAATAGGAACATTGACAAAAAGGATTCCAAAACAATGACCATACTTGTCTTTGTAGTAATGGACATGATGTCCATCACTATTGAAATGTCAAACAAAATTTTTGGATCTAGCTCGGAAATTGATTTAGGAACACATGGTTCAATCATGAAGAGAGTTTGAAAGATAGAAGGACCTTCTTTTTTTCCTTACCAAATTTGATGGAAATAGTTCCATCTTTTTTTTTTTTTTTTCGACGAATTCAGAATCTAATGATCAAAAGGCTTGTTATTATGGTGCAACTTTTCATAGTTGGTGATCCAAGTCTTTGGAAGGAGCTTGGCCAACTTTTCTTTCGGGATCTGTCTTGAAACATGAATGCAAGATGCTTGATCATTCTGCATGGAAATGAATAAAGCATCTTCATTTCCATTGTGGAAATTTAGATCAAGAGCATGGTTATGTACACAATAAACCATTTGGTAGTGTAGTGTTGCAGCAACAGAGTTAGTAGTTTGAGGAGCTCCGGTGAGCTGAATTTGGACTTTCATAAACGAGAGCAACTGGGAATTTGATAGAGCTATATTGAAGTTTGGATATAGAGTCACAAAGACTGTTCCAGCATTCAAAGTGGTTTGGACAGTACCAATACAAGTATGCTGGTATTCGAGGAACCGAGTATCTAGTAAAGCTATTCTTGCCATGACTAGCAAACCCTCACGACCATGGAAGGTAAGAGCAAGAAGAACAGCCCCATAGTGGACATGAGAATATCCTTGTTGAATCCACTGTCTGGGAAACTCTAGAGGAATTTGGAGAGTAATGAAGTACTCATTTTCAGTAGCAGCAATGGGATGTTGGTCGAACTTGAGGACTAGACATACTCCTTTACTTCCTTTGGAGTCTGTCGAATGAGTTGGCGAATGGAGCGGATGGGAGAGAATGATGAGGTGGGTTTAGCAAAAGCGGAATAAGGGTTCATAAGAGGAAGTTTAGTTTCAAAGATCTTGGTTTCATCACTAAGAGAGACTTTATAAGATAGTCTATCTTAGAAGCATTGGAAACATGAAAATCTGAAGGGGTTGAAGATGATGAGATGGAGCGAGAGAAACATGTGCTTCTAGTATTTCTGGATTTGTCATGTTGTAAAGAGATCTTCTTAGCTCTAGATTCACCTCTGGGCGCATGGAATGGATATGTTACAAACGGATTCATGTATTTCTTTATCATGTACAAAACCATGCTCTTGATCTAAATTTTCACAATGGAAATGAAGATGCTTTATTCATTTCCATGCAAAATGATCAAGCATCATGCATTCATGTTCCAAGACTAATCCCAAAAGAAAAGTTGGCCAAGCTCCTTCTAGAGACTTGGATCACCAACTATGAAAAGTTGCACCAAAATAACAAGCCTTTTCAATCATTAGATTCTGAATTCGTTAGAAAAAAGATGGAACTATTTCCATCAAATTTGCCAAGGAAAAAGAAGAAGGTCCTTCCATCTTTCAGACTCTCTTCATGATTGAACCATGTGTTCATGAATCAATTTTTGAGCCGAATCCAAAAAGCTTGTTCGACATTTTAATAGTGATGGACATCCTATCCATTACTACAAAGACAAGTATGGTCACTGTTTTTGGGATCCTTTTTGTCAATGTTCCTATTGTACAAACTCTCCCGACAAGGTAGATCCAAATGCAAGACCCCGACAGAGACACAAAAAGCCAAGGATCTTATGTACCAAAAATACTTTAATGGAGATCCCTCTATTGATACTCTTGGTGAGTGCAATATTCAGTTTATGGTTTCCTATGCTCCTACTCCACCACCAGAATTCGCTGCTCCACCCTCGGTATCACCAACTCCACCACCATCACCTCCTCCATCTCCTCTTTAGAAAAAAACCAGCTCTTTCCCGTTCTATTAGCCAATTCTAAAGTGGGCAAACAAGCATTCCTACCCACTTGAGACTCCAAAGAGAAGCACCACCTAGCTCTTCCATCGCCATGTTCCATGAGACAGACTTTCCCCTTCTTGTCCGAGAAAGTTCCAAACTCTCGTTTCCTACTCTAAAGAATTTATTGATCCACAAGGTAGATACCAGCATGCTCCTAAGATTCCTACCCCTACCGATGTGGATGAACATGGAAGACAAAAAATGACTCATGTTGTTGAAGCTATCCTAAATTGGCAATTAGAGACCCTTTTAGCACATAACAACGCATTCAAAGAGATTGATTCCAAGATTGTGAATGTACAACAAGATCTTTGAAGATACAATGAAACCATAAAGAAAATGCTTTCAAATTTCCAAAATAGGCTTCATGCCTTGGAATCTTGACAACATTTAGGGTATCATTATCTCGAAAGTCCTAAAGCGGAAATAGAAAAGCTCAAAAGGCAAATTCAGATCCTTGAAGAAGGGAGACTCAATCCATTTTCGACTACTTTGCGAACAGAGCATCCCTCTCCTTCACCACCCCACGTCTATCTTTGCTACTCTCACGCGATGTTCCTGTCGACAAGATAAAACAAATGTAGCTGAAATGAGAAATCTTCTTAAAGAACTGGATTGAATCCGGAAAGACAAAGGAAAAGAGAAGATGCCTAAGGAATCCTCACTTGTCATAAGGGAAAAGCCAGATCAAATGATGTTGTCCAATCCACTGGAATTGTTTCTAAGAGATTTGGGTAATCAAGAATCACAGCCTGATCATGTTATTCAATAGCTTAATCTTGTCATTCCGATAGATCAAATTCTATTTCCAACAAAATCAGCTTTTCCCGAACATCTTTGAAACTAAATCATTCGATATCCCTTTCGTCCTCATCATCCTTCTCAATCCCTACAATCGATTCCTTTCCCATTGTACCAATAACTTCATCAATATTCATGACCGATCCACCAAACCAAGATATGGAATCAAAACCCTCTAAACCAACAGAGGTTGTTCAGCCAAACAACCCCTCCCACTTGTGTCTACTACATCAAAGCAGTTCTTTACTATTGATGATATTCCTTATCACAAATGGCCGAAAGACTCGAGGAATTTCATACTTGGTCAAATGCTCAAGCACATACCAACCATCATAAGTATGATGTCCTTCTTAGTTTTGTCACAAGGTTTACAAGGTAGCCTCAAACATTGGTGGCAATTTGTGACAAAACAAGACTAGCTTCAATTTTTACTTTCACCTGATTTTGGCCATGCTGTAACTCCTTTATACCATTTCTTTATTGGAAAACCTGCTAATCTCCAAGAGCTCAAAATGAGAAATTTTTTTGAAAGAATGTGCTGCTCTCTCCAGAAAAACATTGTGATAAACATTATCAAGAAATGCTCAAGCTCTTCTATTAGATTGAAGCTATTCAAACCTAAAGCATGTCTTCTTGACCTCCATCCCCAAAGATCTATCCCAACAGGTAGAGAGAACTTTTCTCACCAGACAAATGAGGATTCAGGATATTTGTTAGGAGAAATCCAATAAGAAATCCATTTGTGCCTTGAAGAATTGTGTATCAAACGCCAAATGATTCAAACTTATGTCGATGATAACAGAGAACTTGATAGAGCTTGTTCTTGTGAGAAACTAAAGATCAAATGTTCCAAACAAGACTGAGATGGTTCTTGTGGAAGGTCTTCCGAAAGAAGAAGCACTTCAAGAAGCTCTAGATAAAGAAATCCAGGCATGGCTCCAAGCACTTCGAAGGAAGAAGAAATGGCGATACCTACACAAGAGGAATGATCGCATGGGCTACAAGAAATCAAATCGATGCTTCATCTCGCCATCAAAAAGACATTTTGCCAAAAATTGTCCCCAAGCTAAAAAGGGTCGAATCATCTTATACATCATATAGAGAATGAAATGTATTTCTCTTGAAAATGATGATATCGAATCTTTATTCTCTGCTATAAGGAACCATCTGAACAAACTCTTTGTAACATTCCTTGTTACCAAACTCCTAGTGAAAATGATTCGAATCAGATTCTAAGGATATTTTTCACATATCTCTCACTTCTTCGAACAAAACACCGACATATTTTCAAGCCAAAATCATTGTCCCCACTTTCCCGTGAAAATCTTCACTTCAAAGTTTGCCAAGCCAATCACTATCATTGCTCTCATAGACACTGGAGTTCTTCCCGAAGAATATTGGACTTCTTGTGTTCGATATTTCAACTTTGCCTCGGAGATATTTTTCTACAAATGTAAGAACTACCCTAGTAACTATTCAGTTCTTTCCTCAATGTTCCACAACTATAAAAATCTTCGGATCCAATCTCCCCACTAAAGACTTAATTATTGGTTGGGACATTATGACTCAGATTTCTCAACTTCGAATCATTCTTGGAAAACGTCTTAAGTATAAGGACCAATTCTCTAAATTCGTAAACATTCAAAGACTTTTCTCCATTCAAATGAGTTTGTTAGATCCGATCATGCAAAAATTGTTGGAATCTTGTTCGGAAACCCATTCTAAATTCACTCAAAAGTGTTCTCATCCTTTATGGGAAAATCCAGAATTCTTTGTTCGCCTTCCTTTTTAAAAAAAAAAAAAAAATGAAGATATCAATCTTACCAAGATGAGTCATATGGGAATGAAGCCAAAGCACCTGGTTTTAGCTCGGAGAGAATGCTTGGAACTATTGCAACAAGGCCTTATTGAAATCTTAACTCTTAATGGGCTTATGAAGCCTTTTAAGTCAATAAGCGTGCTAAGCAAAACAAAGGAAAGATGAGACTGGTAATTAATTATCAGCCTCTTAATCTTTTCCTCAAGATGACAAATTCCCTTTACTATCCAGAAATTCCCTTTTCTTGGATTAACCAAGCCCACATTGTGGCACCCCGACACGGCCCCCGATCCGCTAGGGTCGCCACAGATTACTTACCTTTCCTTTGTCCTAAGAACATGTTACTTTGATACCATTGAATTATAGTGGGTCCATAAATCCTGGGGTTCGTGTGTGTGTATATATATATATATATTTTAAATCGATCCCGGTGCGGTTCATATAACGGAAGCATATTCCAATCTCCCTATCCCTTACTCCAACAAAATAATGCAATGCACACCAACTACACATCATATATAAGTTAAAACTGAACCACTTTTATTTACATAACTATGATGGACATCACGAGTTGGTACAACAAAAGGCCAAGGCTTTAACTAAGCTCGGCTATAACCCAAAAGTACCCGACCCCCACATCGAGACATGTACATCAATCCATCATCCAGTGTCGGCTATCCAAAAAGTGTCAACCTTTACCAGTCACACGCTTTAATCACACCTAGTCCGGTGCATCGGCCGGTGGCGGCAGCGGCGGCAGCAGCGGCAGCATCCCCATCATCCTCCCGTCACAACGAACATGGACGGACAGAACTCCTGGACTACGGGGCCATCGGGTAGACCCACAGCATGCATCACCAAAACACAAACACGGATAAACACCAGACCATGAACACGAACGCAGGGGTGCTCCAAGCACTCGACCTCAACATCAGACGGTAAGCCATAAAATGTACCACGTGTGACCGGTGATAGAAACATCTCTCAATCTAAAATGTTAGTCCCCAAAAGGGGTGAGTACAGCCACTCAGCAGTAAAGATCCATCAAACTACACAATGCAACAGAGCAAGACAACCACAATTTCGTGTGAAAAGCACGTATCATCCGTATAATCATGCTTGTATATCAACAAGATTCATTCATTAAGGTAATTTATGTTCCATACCATATGCACATACATGCGCATGATCCATATCACCCCTACAATCATATATAAATATAAATATATATATATATATATATATATATATATATATATATATATATATATTCCCATGAGATCCATTCAATGCCTTCATGATCGCATTCTCAATGCCATATAGTATCAACTCACTTTCATAGGCAATTATATCCCATGCCATATGCTCACACACATGTGCATGATTCAATTCAAAATTTTAGTTCTCAAAAGGATCTCATTTTTCTTCCAGGGACCAGTGTTTGCATCCCTCATATATTGCTCGCACCCAATCTAGCATCACAAGGAACCTCCAGCACACACCTCCGGACATCCGGCACACACCTCCGGGCATCCCGCACCCCAATTGGCGTCATGAGGCTCCGGCACACACCTCCGGGCATCCAGCATACACACTCCGAGCATCTCGAAACTCACGAGGACATCCGGCACACACCTTCGGGCATCCGACACATACCTCCGGGCATCCCGACAGTCACTGGGTATCGTCGACTCAAGAGTCGGACGGTATCATCAACATCACAATGTATATTCACATATATATCTCATTTTCAACATAGCATTTGATGCAATAATGTCAAAGGTCTAAACCAGCTTTTGATGTTATATGACATGCTAAATGTCACCACATGTGCAGTACAAATAACCACCTAAGATATCACATCTCATAGAGCAATTCATTTGTTCTTGAAATAAAACAATTTTCGGATAAAACAGAATGCACTCCTTTAATTAAAATTCTGGAAAAATTAGTTAACAATCTTAATAAATTCTGAAAATTTAACATATTATAAAAAGATCTAGAGAAAAAGGTTTTATGCAGAACACCATGTCAAAAGAGCTTCGTATGAGTCGCTACAGTCCATGCATCACAGCTTTAAAATTTCAAAACATCACCATTGCACAGTTTTATTCATAAATTCGGTATAAACCGTAAATCAACTCAGAAAATTATGAAAATTTGATATGTTATATTCAAGACTTAGAGGAGAAGGTTTCATGCAGAACTCGAAGTCAGATTCGTGATAAATCAAAAGCTATAATCACCATAACTGTCCCTAACCCTCGGTAACGATTTCCAGATCTAACCATTTCAGAGAAAAATCGTTTCACCGACCTATACTTGTTAGTTTCTTCTCAAATTTTAGTATGTTACTCCTCAAGATTTCATCTACAACTTTTATCAAGAATACAAGATCAAATTCTAACTGGATAATTTTATAAAATTCAGCAATTCGCAACGGGTCAGACTGTCCTTACATGCAACAGCTTACTTGTTCTAAGAAGGCTACCACCATTCACTCGAATTTTCAGCATCCAACATCACAAATCAAGCATCTCTAACACCCATTACACTTCACACACAACCACAGCAAGCAAAATGTAGGCTAACGGACTTCACTTGCCTTAAGTTCACGAAATCAAGCAAGCAAAACGGCTACTCGAGGCTTTGGCGGGCTCGATCAACGGCGGTACTAGGCAGCGTCGACGGTGGCTGCTGGTGCACCCATGGCAGGGCCGGTCCTCTTCTCCCTTCACCGAAGCACCCACACGAACCCTCTCTCTCTCTCTCTCGGCTTTCTCTCTTTCTCTCCCTTGCGCGACAACTCTCCCCCTTGCTCACTCCACCCCTCCTCTTTTCTTCCCCTTCATGATTAGTAATCATTAGTTTGCATGCAAGAGCCACTTGTATAATCCCTTTTGCCACTTGTCATTCTTAATGCAAGTTGATGGGTCTCCTTTGGGCTGGGCTTGGTCAACTGATTGGGGGGAAACGGTGGGGGCTGTGGGCTGGTTCGGCCTTAAGAAAATCAGCCCACACCTTCTCCTATTTTTCCATTTAATCCCCACTTATATAAATACCTAATTACAATCATATGGCCATAAAACTTTGTAACATAAATCAATAAAAATCCAACTTATAAAGTTCATGGCCAAGAACGAAATTTCCTTATTGATTCATCCTCCAATACAATCCTTAATCACACATGGACATAGGGTACATTTCCAACAAAATAATTGTCCATTAAATACTTGGCCTTGATTAATTGAAATTCGTTGGTCTAATGACTATAATATAGTCCGATGGCGCTTCCATCACCTATTCATGGTTCATGGTATATTCAGGGGTTGTCATGAAATTTTAGGATGCCACACACATCTACTCCAAATTTGATCTCAAAGCCGAATTTTGGCAATTGAGTATTCATCCTGAAGATAGACCCAAAACAGGGTTCTACATCCCGAACCAGCACTTCCAATGGAAAGTTCTTCCTTTTGGTCTAAAGGTAGCACCATCTCTTTTCAAAAGGCCATGTGTTGAATTTTCTAACCAATCCTGTCAAGTGCAGTAGTATACATCGACAATATCCTACTCTACAGTCCTAATGAGCAGTCTCACTACCAACTTCTTGAGCAGTTTGCAGAAATTTTGAAAAAACATGGGATTATGCTTTCCCAAAGAAAGATTAATAGTGCTCAAACAGAAATTGAATTTCTTGGAATGCACCTTAACAAAAGAACATAATACCCGGGGCCACATATTGCTCGGGAATTGTTGAAATTCCCGAAGAAAACTTCACAACAAAGCAAGTTCAGCAATTTATTAGGATAATTAATTATCTCGGAGATTTCATTCCAAATATTGCAAAACTGTCTATTCCATTGCAGACGATGCTGAAGAAAAATCCCCCACCTTGGGAAAAATCCCAAACTAAAGCGGTTGTTGAACTTAAGGAGATTATGCGAGACTCTTTCTCTCATTACGCGATCCCATTAATAGGGAAGAGAATTCTTCCAAACGATGCTAATGATGAATATTGGGCAGCCATTCTGTTTGAAGAAATTGATGGTAAGAGACACCTGTGTGCTTACAAAAGTGGAAAATTTTCCCAGGTTGAAATGCATTATCACTCCACCTTTAAAGAAATTTTGGCGGTGAAAAATGGAATAAAAAGTTTGAACTCCATCTCATTGGCCATCACTTCTTGGTAGAACTAGATATGGCATCTTTTCCTCAAATGACCAAGTTTAAATAGAAGCAGGTTCCAAATTCTGAACTATTTCGATGGGCTGAATGGTTCTCAAAATACTCTTTTGAGACTAAACACATTGCCAGTAAAAAGAATGTGCTTGTTGACTTCTTGTCAAGACCAAAAGCACCAGTGGAAATCAATATGCACATCATGAGGCATGCTTTTCATACTCTCCATCACAATGAAAAGTACAAGATTGAGAAGATCAAAGAGTGGCCAAGCGGGCGATACCCCCAGGAGATTATTGAGCAAATCCATAATGACAGCCTTACCAAAAATCTGGATAATCTCATGTGGCAATGCCACACAGATCTGTTCCAACTCAATGGAGGTTCGATTCTTTGTCCTTTTGGATTAAATGCAGATTATCCGTTCATACATCCTCTAATCTGGAAAGAAGATGATTTTCCTAACCAACTTCGATTGTTATTATGGTACTTAACCAATCAGTACTTAATAGCTATTGAAATTTCAACCAGAAGATTCATTGTCAATCTCACTAGAATATTTGGACTCAGCAGAGGAAACATTGAAAAGGAGAGTGACAAAAATCTCTTAGATTTCCTCAATTGGTTTTATCCCCCTACTCACTGGAAATACCTCTTGCAGAAAGAACTGAGAACCACACAACCAAATCCTGAGGTCCATACTATTTTGTTTTTTCGACGACCATGGGCTTTTGTCACAAATAATGGCAACATCATCAATACCCCTCAGATTATAGGAACCACCTCCTATAAACCTTTACCACACAGTGCAGAAGCTAGAATTCACAAATTTTATCCAGGACCTGTTGGTTGTTGTGAGCATCAGTACCGAGAACTCTAGAGAGTTTTGTGCCAAGAAAATAAAACCATTTCTAAAAATGCGTGGAACTATAATGTACTCACTACATGGGATCATTATAGCCTAGCACTAGAAGCCAATGAAGTACTCGAGGAATTCAGACAAGCTACATCATCACGGGAGCAAGAAGTGACAAACATAGATGACCCTGCGCAGTGCTCTCAAGACCCCTATGCACCATGGGGAGGTCCTCTTTCCCAACACCCCTATGACTAGAGACCTTTGTCATTATCTCAAGACATGGACACATCCTTCTACGCTCAGCCATCTAATTGGCCTCAGCCAAGCATTCCTACTGACACTACAAGTTCCTCCCAGAATCAAGAGGAAGCATCCTCTTCAAACTAGATTCTCTCTCGAAACTTACTCGTAGCATTGGAGCAAAAATACGATGAACATCTTCTAATGCATAGTTGGGACAATTCTAACTATGACTACAATGCTCGAGATAGACAAGACTACTGACCGTACAAATCACTGTAGCATGTCATTGTTCACTTTTACTGTAGCAGTAGGTTAGGGAAATCACTGTTCATTGTCACTATTCATACCGTGTGAATAATTCCCTACTGGAAGTTTCCGGCGCCTCTGTTTGTTTCAGAACCCCAAGCTGGCGATACCCAAGGAGATTATTGGAACTTTCTCGGACAAGAGGGGGAAAGTCTATCTCATGGAACATGGCAATGGAAGAGTCAGGTGGTGCTTCTACTGGAGTCTCAAGTGGGTAGGAATGCTTCTTTGCCCACTTTAGAATTGGCTTATAGAACGGGGAAAGAGCTGGATTATCTAATATTAAGTTAAACCGGACATATGCACATTAATCGGATTCATGTATTTCTTTATTTCACGCTTTAGTCTTCTCCATCGAGTCAACGTGCCCTTGCATTATACGCAAGAACGCTAGGCTACTTCTTTCCAGCCATCTGTGTGCAATTTGTTTCGAAGCTGACATGACGTATTCATTATCAAACTTTCCATCTATTGTGCAATTTTGCCCATTCTGTTCGTTTCGTTTTTACTATCATCCTCATGGTCTTCAATTCGGGGGAATCTGTCGTTTCGCTTGCTGTGGAGAGGAGAGGAACTCGGGACTTGCTCATGGAAGATTGCGAAGTTCTCCCAAGTGCCGGGAGGGGACAAGGTGCAGGGCGAAGGGCACGCGAGAGGAGGTGGAGCGAATTCCATGTTTCTCCATAAAGACGCTGGATGGGAGGCATATGAAGAAACGAGAGTCATCGCTCGTGGTGTTGAAATCGTCGCCATGAAAGCTGCAATGGAAAGGGCAGAAGATCCGAGCGTTTCGTAGCGCTGGTCAGATATTTGACGAAATGCGCGGGCGAGGGCACAAACTGGGGTGGTTAAAAGCCTAAATTTGGCGTGTTGCCTGCGGAATGAATAATTCATTTCTTTGTACATCAAAGATTATTTTTTATGCGTGCCAACTTTATTCTTTCCCTTTGGATAACAGAGATGAGGTTGCTGGATGTAGCGAGAAAGCAAATGATTATTTGTCAAGAGGTGACGCATAGCAAATGTTGCTGTTGTCCTGCGACGAGAAAAATTTTAGCTTTCTCTACCTGGAATCCTGTTGTAAATTGACTAGTTAACTCCGAAGGATAATATTCTTTTCAGCACCAGTTCAGACCTACGGAGGGTCTCATAAAACCTCTTCTATGGGGTTGCTAATTTATATCCTTTTCAATGGTTAGGATAGTTTATCCTTTCTGGTACTGCAAGCAGATATAAAACTGACACTTACCACATCAACTCCTCAAAATTAAGGGTAAGTCGTGATGATTGTATAATTTGAAAACTCTATGTATTCACTTCTCTCATAACGACTCATGACGAAAATAATGAAAATTTTAAGAAACAGGAAAACCTCATTACTTGAAGATTTAGCAAAGTGCTGTCATTTTGCAGTTGATAGTCAAATGTTTCGATGCAAAATTATAAGTGCGGTTTCTATGATGTCATTTTAAAATTTATAATTCAAAAGTTTAAAAATAATAAGTTACATGGAGGAAGACCACACATATATAATCATAGCATTATAAAAAAAAAAAAAAAACAATTTTCAATACTATAACATGCCATTGCAACATGCTATGTACTCTTTTGTACTAATGGATGATATGTGTAATTTGTATCATCTATTATTGTAAAATCCTAAAAGAATTGATGAGAGGTACAAGGAGCACTCAGTCAAAACATACATGTTTCAGGCGAAAATCCATTTTTGTCTCTTTCTTGTAAGTAATGGAAAAAGCCGATAATTAAAAAGGTACAAGGAGCATGGACTTGATGAAAATGTTGAGACACAACTAGCAAAAGAACACCAAAAATGAATTGCTTGGGCTTACAATGATTCTGTATGAGAATCTCAACATGAATTCATGCATCACGACTCTAAGCAAACAATACACATACATGTTTATGTGGTAAGTCACAAACTGAGGAAAGTTTCCACTTCTTAATAATAATCGTTCTAAGGTATAGAAGTTAGCACCGCTGACTTTCAGAAAGCATGTGAATCAATATATACGTCTTTCAAATCATCCAAGAAAAAAAAATGCAAGAAAGCACAATTCATTTCGCCTTAAAAATGTAAATATAAAACATCAAAATTTTAAATAAACAAAATACGATGCAATGACTACAACAATACTAAAACAAATAAAATGTCCAAAAACAAGAAAAAGTAGAGCATATAAAGAAAAAACCAAGTATCAGTTGGCGACTCACTTCCTCGTTCGTCTGAATGCCAATACTTGAAAAATCATGAGAAACTTCGATCAAAGTCAAAGCAGAACGGATAAAACAAAAACTGAGTATGAATTAGTGAGCAATCTACCGAAATAGATCTATCCGAACAATTCGCTTCCAATCTTATGACCTGGCCGCAAACAACAACTCAGAACGGTTATTGCTCAATATAATACTGGATTTGGGTCGACAAGCTCATCATCTTCATCCTCATCATTATTATCATCATCGTCTCTCTCCACAGCGAACTCTATATAGGCGATGGCAGTAATGGCACATGGGCTGGTAGCAATAATTCAGCACCGCATATTCGTTTTCTGTCCCGCCGAAAGATTCGTTTCACACGGTATAAGAGCAATGATTCAGCATCGTCCTTTCGTTTCATGTCCTATCACTCTCCATGCACCATCAGAAGATGAGTTTCTCATGGCGAATTGCTTTATGATGCGTTTACTTTAGTATTTTCAAAGGACTTCGATTGAGGTTGCTCAAGGGGTTGCTTGACCCAGGCAGCCAAGGGTTTGATTCATTTTTCAAAAAAATATATTAAAGCTTATTACAATTTTTTTTTTTTTTTATCAAACACACATTCAATTCAAAGTCTATTTATAAAAAGTTTTAACCAAATATAATTTATATTTTCTCAAATAAATTTGTCTTTCAGTATTTATTTGCAAAGCTAAATCAAATGCATTTTGTGTGCTGTCAATTCATCGTCATACTTGTCTTTTAAGTCCTCAGAAGATTAGTGTCACATGGGCCGACAGCAATAATTTAGCATCAACTATAGTCGTCCTAAAGGTTAGCACGACCGACTTGCTGTAAGCAAGTGAACCGATACCTCTGTCATTCAGACAACCGAAGAGTTAAAAGGACGCCAAAGTAAAGCATCGAAAAATTCCAAATCAACAAGATACCGATGCAATGGCCATGAAAATACAAGAAAAAAAAAGCACAGAAAATCGGAAAAGAAAAGGGGCCAATTCAACTGGGAAAATGCCAATCACAAGCTTAATTTCGACTTCCTCATTCGTCTGAATATTAGAACCTGAAGAAAATTCACAGAAAACTTCAATGAAAATCAAACTAAAAGCAGAATGGGTGAAGCAAAAATTGAGCGTCAGTTAGTTGAGCAATCCCCCAAGGTAGATCTCTCTGGACCACCTCTACCAATCTTAAGATTCAAGTAGCATCAATATCGACACGTGATACGCGAAACAACACGACACGATATGTCGATATGTCATTTATCAAAAATAAAGAATTTTGATACGTTGAGACACATTGTGTATTAAATAAATATTTTTATACATACGTGATAAATTATTTTTATGATTATTTCAGTTAAATTAATTTGATTCAAATTCACAAATAAATAAATAATAAGAAAAGCTTAGAATGATTTTACACTAAAAATATTAATCCACGATTTATTAATATTATATATTATTTTAATTTAATAAATTCAACTCTTTCCAATAATCTATAAAACTTTGAGAGAAAAAGCAAGCAATTCACATTCTAGACTTTCGTGTCAAACGTGTCGAAAAGAAAAGAAAAGAAAATTAGAAGGTGACCTGTATATCACGGGAAGTGAGAATAAAAAAAAAAAAAAAGAGAAGACTGGGTTTTTTTTTCCCCATTTATTATTTTTATTGTTTCACATATATGTATTTTAACTCCTCAACTATTGAAAATTTTTAAAATTGACATTGCATGTCGAAATCAATCGTGTTGAAAACTCGCATATCGGGATTCCGATTCGAGTGTCAAGAAAATTGATCGGATGTCGATTTTTCAACACGCGTGGATCAAGTGTCTAAGAGTATCTCGAGAGTATCGGAGAGTTGATTACATGTTAAAGTATTCGATAAATACGAAGGCTCTCGAAAAGTGTCGGTACTTCATATTTTAAGACCAAGCGAGAGCTTGTTAACTGAGATGGAATTTGTTTCAGGGATCAACCAGAAACAATGATGATGATTTTTCAATGATAATACTGGGATTGGATCAATGAGATCATCATCTTCATCATCGTCGTTATCGTCATTCGTCGCAGCTTCGCTATACGTGTTGTCAGAAGATTGCTTGCCAACTGCAATATGTGCTCTCAATTCATCGTCATACTTTGTGCTCTGTGTCCATCGTTCCACATGGGCTTATTGATAGCGACATTTTTGTTCGTTGTGCGAAAGCAAACCATCGCAGATATATGTAGCATAAGATATATTATGGCCCATATCATCTAATAATAACATGTATAAACCAACCAGACTCGTCCATGTCAATTAAATTCAACTTCACGAAATTAAAGATAATAGTGGTGATCGAACTGACTTGTATTATTTGGAAACTCTATATATGCACTTCTCACATTTTTTAAATATTTAGCAAAGTGCTACAGTAATTTTGCAGCGGGTTGATGGTCAAATGTTTTGACTCTAAAAAATAAGCATGGTGGGTATCTATGAGATTATAATCCAAAAGTTTATGCAAAAGGACCACATGTATATAATGCCCATGAAAAGCTCCATCATTGAATACTTTAACATGTGACTGCAACATGCTACATACAACTTTATACTTATTGATATCATTTGTAATTTGTATTTATCTATTCGTGCAGAGTCTTACAAAAGATTAATGAGAGGTTGTTGCATAATTTTTTCCTTTTTCTTTTACAATCCATGCCACAATTGTAGAGGACAGATTACCTAAAAGCCCGAAACACTCTACAAACCTTCCAACCCTGTTAAGTTCAGACATTTAGTTTATATAATCAGCCTGATCTAGAGCAATTTGCATGAAATTGGTGACATTAATGGGCAATCTCAAGTTTCTAATGCGAAAAGCTCCTAACACTTCAACCAACACAAGAAATAAGAGAGTTGTTCAAGTGATCCAGATTTTGCATTTCAAATAGTTTTAGATTATTAAATTAGAAAGGAAAAGTGATATCACGTAACCCTATTTTTAGGTGGTCAATCCACGAAAGAATGAGGATTGAGAGTTTAGTTTTGTGCCTGAAAGTTAAGGAGAGGATACAACATTTATTTTCTCGACGACCTTTAGACCGGAGCGTGATGGAAATTGTCAATATTTTTTAGACTGTAACAATATTCGTGGGGGTTGTGGTGACGTTGACGCCAGACTACCTGATCGTAAATGATGATCCCTGTTGTTGAGGGAGGTGAGACAAGCGATTGAATAAGAGGGAAGGGAGATTAAAAGTTTCTTTGTCATATGGGTAACGATCACCTGCATTAAAGCACAAATTGGTTCCTTAAATTAACCATTTAAGAGGAAAATTTATTTAAAAAAATATTTAAATCTATTGTAATTGTGTCAATTCAATTTTAAATATTTTAAATCTATTGTAATTGTGTCAATTCAGTTATAAATATTTTGTATTTGTATCAATTTAATATATTCGATTAATTTTGAGCGGTTGGCGCTGATGTGAACGTCAATTAATCTTGACGTAGATAATTTTTAATAATATTTTTATTTTCCTAATTTTTATTTTTTTATATTTCTTTTCACTTTTTCTCCTTCTTTTCTTTACTTTTCCATGGTCGGCAAGGGTCGCAGCCCTTACCTGCCTCCCAATTTTGGCATCCTAAGGTGCATCGACTTCTCCCTGGTGAATGTCCCACATAAAAGAAAAGCTTGTAAGGCACGCCGCGATCCATCTCCTTGAGCCAATCGATGTTGCATCCAAGACAATCCTTCCGATCCCAAGCCTCAACCTAAGCCCGAGCCCCTTCGCTGCTCTTCCCTTACGACGCTTCGTAGGCGCCAAAATACAGAGTAATGGTTGACTCAAAGATGGCGACCAAAATAAGAAGCGGAGATGGCGGCATGGCAAACATGCAGACACCTTGGTGCGGTGGACCCAAAACCGTTGCCATGCGGAAGCGGGTCTCTTCCTACAACTTGAAAAGATCTCGAGGCACGACCACAGGCAAAGGAGGCTATGGCCTTGCCCATGGCTGGTGACTACGTCAGTGTTGGGCAGACACTCGTCATTCACATTACTGCTAGTAGACTAAAATTGGCCGAATATATTGAATTAATACAAATGCAAAGGTTTATAACTGATTTGGCAAAAAAGAAAAAATAATCTATAACTGAATTTGCACAACTGCAATAGGTTTTAGATTTTTCAGTAATTTTGCCCAATCAAAGACTGGCCAAAGCCAAATTTAGCGCCAAGTACAAGATTGTTCATGTTAACCCTCAAAGAAATTGGAGTTCAAAGCTAATTGTGATAATTTTCAAAAGAAATGCAGGGCCAAGAAACGGCATAAAAGAGCGAATTAAGATGGGATGGATATATTCTAAGTAGTTTGGTATGGCAAAATCTAGTGAAATCAAGAAATTTTGCTTTTTGATTTCATATTTGATTTGACACGATGATTTCAAACCAATTAATCTTCTTATGTACAAATGAGCAAGTCACTAGCAAAATTAGTAGCTTTCGAGACATATTGGTTTCAATTTGACAACTAGGTGGAGTAAGTAGCTAAGTACTACTCACACGGTGTTCCGATTTCTCCCTTCGATATGGCTCCCCAATGGCCTCCACAGTGTCTTCCTTAGTGTTTGCATCCGGGGATTCCTTTCGGTACGGTGATCAATTGGGATAGACATCAATCCTGACTTAAAAAAGACGTGGCATGGCTCCTTTACCAACTCTCCGCTCCTCTTAATTCCACGGCCCGACTAAGACCAGCCCCCTAAGGTGCAGGGACAAATACTTGTGTTACTGCATCTTCTTGATTTGGCCATATAAGTATAGTTTACAAGCAGAGGGGCTGCTAGACATTTTACGCAAACCGTCTAGGCTTAACCCTCGCCAAGAAGCAAAGAAACAAAAGGACAAACATTCGAGGCGTTCGTGAGTATACTAAGTAGTGGAATTATCTCCTGCTTTTTGGGAAGCGCAGATTCCAAACGAACTACTTTAATAGTCTTGATAGTTTGTCTCACATTTCTCCAAACAAAGCAAGGAATACATTGGTGCAAATTTATTTGGAAAATAGAGATATCTCAAGAGTATATGATATATTTCCGTGTAAATTTTGGTGGAAATATTTCTCATCTATGACGCAATTAGTATAATGAAAATGAATATCTTTTTTTAGTAGGTATGATTATTTTAGTGTCCTTTGAAACACACTTTAAAAAGATCTTTATAAATTTATGAAAGGCTCTCTAAGGTAGAAAACGAGGGAGGCTCGCTCGCTCCCTCTCACTGCTTCCTTTCACATGTTTAGAGAAGGATTTCCATAAAATTATGATGTGACCACACATCTGCGGGATTCAATAATTGGCATCAAAAGTCACCAAGAAAAAGTTTGATGGATAAATGACAACTTCTACAAAGAAACACTCCGCCTAGACAACTGTCAGAAAAGATGTAAGGAAAGACCGATGCACATGGTAGTATAGTGGATAAACAGAAATTGTCAAAAAGGACATGAGCAATCGCAGGCTCGCAGCTAAGAATTTATTGCAGGAGTACTATGAAGTATGGCGAGAAACGAGAGAGGTTGCTTCACGCTTCACGTTTCGACCTCAAATGCTTTGTCTCTTTTTCTTTTTGTCTTTGTGGGGTCCCCTTTGATGGGCAACCGCACGAAAGATTGTAACGAAAGAACGAAGCAAGGGAACTGAAGAAACTATGAGAAGAAACCTGAGGAGGTGCCTAACTGTTGTTAGGCGTCCCTTTGATTAATATGTTTTGAAAAAGCCAATTGGTGTTTTCTTAATCACGGCTTTTCGTTTTTCTCGCTGAGTATATATATTATGTTTCATTGTTCATCTATATGCAAGAATTGGACTATACAAACCCAAAGCAACATGCCGCTTTTATTTCATGCGCTCGAACACTGTTTCAACTCATATGAGCATTTTTGTCAAACGCCCGGTCAGCATTTGCAAAATGCTCAGATCTTTCCCTCTTCTTTGGTTTAGCTTTGACTTCGACGATGACATCTGCAACGCCACGAAGAATGACTCTCGCTTCGTCTAGTGTCGCATCAGCGTCTTTCAAGAAGCATGGGATTTGCGTCCGCTCCTTTCGCGTGCCCTTCCCTTGTCCCCTCGCGAAACCCGCAAGAGTTTTGCATGTTCTATGAGCAAGTCACGAGATCTCTCCACAGCGAGTGAAATAACAGATTCCGCCATTGAAGCTTACAACGATGGGAGGGAAAATGAAACCAACAAAATGGGCAAATTCAGAATGGATAAATTATGAGAATGTGTGCATGAGCGTCAAAACTATTATACTCGATGGCTGAAAAGACACAATCTAATTTCCAGTTCATCGTTGAAAAGAGAAAAGATATGCTTTGGATATAAATATGATATAATTAATTTTAGAGACGATTATTGGGTAAGTCGAGCTTGAGGTAGCGGTCTAACTTGTTGCTTGATTTTGAGACTGTTGGAGAAATCTTTCCGAATATTTTGAAGCCGACAAAACGTTTCTATCGCCTAAGTCTGGATGTTCGGAGACCGACGGTTTAAAGTCCGAAGACTTTGTATTCTCGAGACTCAAGACTCAAGACTCAAGACTCGAGACTCAAGACTCAAGACTCAAGACTCAAGACTTAAGAATCAAGACTCAAGACTTAAGTCTATTCTCACCGACAGTCTTTTCTAATCCAAAGGTGACGAAGGAAATCCAAAGCCGAAGTATATGGTTGAGGATTTGATCCTATCCTCTGAAAAGATTCTTTGGTTGGATAAATATTTCGGATTCTTTGATTCTTATCTAAGATCGATTGAAGATCCGATGGTCGACGAAATATTCTTGGAATGTTCTATTCTTGGAAACCAAGATCCCGATTGTATGGGCGAACGGGATTGATGGGCTATCATAAGATTCCTTAAATAGCTCGGATGATCTTCTTGATTGATTCCATCCAACGGGTAGATTGGAGGAATTCCTTTGGTAAGTGCCAACGGCTATGATGGCATAAAGGAGTATAAAAGGAAGACGTTCTAGTTGTTTTAAGTGTGTGATTGATAGAAAAATTCCAGTAGTCCGAAGAACCTTGATTGTTAGTCGATACGTTCGAGCGAAATTGTATACACAGAGAGTGTTTATACTTGGTGACACCTTGAGCGAGTGTGGTAGATCATCTACACCTAGAAATCAAGGAAGATCAACACCGTAACAGCTCTTTGATCATAGTGGAATCCAGCCAATTGGCTGTCGGTGCGAAGAGTGGACGTAGGCTTGAATCAAGCCGAACCACTATAAACCGCGTGTTCAATTCTCTCTTTCCCTTACTCGGTCTTGCGATTGAATTTTTAACTGTTGCAAATCCTTTAACTGTTTAAATATTGTGCAATCTTCAAGGAAATTTTTTATATACCTATTCACCCCCCTCTAGGTTCTCATACTAGCTATATCAATTGGTATCGAGCTCGTGTTCTTACTTTATTTGAAGTGTTTTACTTCGAGTAAAAGATCCATGGCTAGTATGCTAGCACTAGGGCTGGTGGAAGGGCAAAGCAATACCAGACCACCCTACTTTGATGGAAAGGATTACAACATCTGGAAAAACAAGATGAAAGCTTTTCTACGATCAAAGGATCCTCCGAATGGGATGTGGTGGAAAAAGGAATCACTCCTACCGCTGCATCGCATATCGAAAGAGGGAAAGAAACTGTTGAAGCCACGGAATGTCTCAAGAAGAGATAAACAAGAGACAAGCACTTGATGCTAAAGCAATTTATTCTTTATATTGTGCTTTGTCACCAACTGAATATAACAGAATATCTTCTTGTGTTACAGCAAAAGAAGTATGGGACAGATTACATATCACTTATGAAGGGACAGACCGAGTGAAGGAGACCAGAATTAACATTCTCCTTGGTCAATATGAAGCCTTCAAAATGAAACCAGGAGAATCTATAACCGACATGTTTAGCCGTTTTACGAGATATTGTCAATGGTCTTGAGAATCAAGGACAGAAAATTTCTGATCCTATGAAGGTGAACAAGCTACTTTGCGTGGACTCTCCAAGGATTGGAATCATATAAAGACTTCAATAAGAGAGACGCAAAGAATTATGCCATTATCGTAGACGAGCTGATTGGAACTCTTCATCTTACGAAGTGGAACGAATTAATGAAGACGAAGATCCAAGAGGTAAGAAATCCATTGCATTAAGATCTAATGATGATTCTGATGATACTGATTACGAAGAAGATCTGGACGATGAGGAGCTTGCTCTTATGATTAGAAGTTTCAAAAAGCTGAATAGAAAAGGAAGAAGGTTCAACTCAAAGAAACAAAGTTTTCAGAAACAGCAAACCAAGTTTGTTGATAATGAGGAACCAAACAAAGATGTAGTTTGCTTCGAATGTAAGAAAAATGGACACATCGGACCCAATTGTCCTCTCCTGAAGAAGAAGAGAGGAAAAGCTGAAAAGTCTCGAAAAGCTCTCAAAGCCGAAACCCGGAGCGATACAGTGTGAAGAAAGTGACGAGCAATATGCCAACTTGTGTCCGATGGCACAATCGACTCGCACTGGATCGACTCGACAGGTGAATTTGAGGTAAGTGATTATAAAATCCCTGTCAAAGTCTCTAAATACATTGATGAATTATGTTTTAGTCTTAAGACTTCTCTCAAAAAGATTTCCGAACTTAAAAAGGAAAACTCGCTTTTAAAACAAAATGAAAACATTTTAGAAGAAAAAGTGAAAAGTTTAAACTTGAATGTTTCTACTCTTAAAGAGAATGAAGATAAACTTTCAAAAGAAAATGCTTTCTTAAAAACTGATTTATCAAATATTTCAAAGAAATTTTCAATAGGGTCGGAAAAACTTGAAAAAGTTCTTTCGGTCAAAGACCTTACTTTAATAAGTCTGGTCTAGGTATGACAGCAAAAACAATCCCTTTGATTGATTTTCCAAAAGTAAAAGAAAGAATTAAGAAAAGACCGTCAAAAGAGGCTTACAAAAATCATTTCAAGAAAGTCTTTGTAAAGTCTATAGGTCGAAATGCTCTAAGGTGTTCAAAGTGTAATAATCAAGATCATTTTGAAAAAGAGTGTCCTATGGTTTGGAAGCCTGTTAAGAAAGTATGGCCCAATAATGCTTATCCTACTAACACCAATGGACCCAAGAAAATTTGGGTACCAAAGAAAGCTTGAGACTCTCTTTTGAATGCGGGTCTCTCGTCAAAAGAAGGTAAAGTGGTATCTTGACAGCGGATGCTCAAGACACATGACAGGAGACTCAAATTGCTTCATAAAGCTTATTCAAGTAAATGGTGGAAAAGTTTCATTTGGAGGAAATAGCAAAGGAAGTATTGTGGGATTCGGAACTGTGAAAATTGGAAATCTCACAATAAGCAATGTCTCACTAGTGGAAGGACTCAATTACAATCTTCTCAGCATTAGCCAATTGTGTGATACCGGTTTCAAGATCTCCTTTCAAGAAGGCATATGTTCTGGAATTAGTAAAGATTCGACTCGCTCTTTCATGGGTCGAAGGCATGGAAACATCTACCTCCTTGATGTGAAACCAAATGAAGCACAATGCCTAATCTCAATTCAAGATGAAGCAGTCTTATGGCACGAAAGCTTGGCCATATCAACATGAAGCAATTAGCCAAAATCTCATCAAAGAAGCTTGTTCGAGGACTACCTAAATTGCCATACCAAAAGTCTGACTCATGCACTCCATGCATTCTGGGAAAGCGGGTAAGAAATTCATTTAAGTCAATAAATCATGTCTCAACTAATCATGTACTACAGTTGCTTCATATGGATCTCTTCGGACCAACAAGAACCCGAGCATTGGAGGTAAGAAGTATTGTCTAGTAATTGTAAACGATTACTCTCGCTTTACCCAGGGTGTATTTTCTTGCAAGTAAGTCGAAACCTTTTCGTACTTTGAGAAGTTTGCTAAAAAGGTTCAAAATGAAAAAGGATGTGCTATTTCAAGTATAAGAACATATCATGGAAGTGAATTTGAAAATCAAGATTTTACGAAATTTTGTGATAAATCTGGTTTTAACCATATGTTTTCCTCACGATATACTCCGAGCAAAATGGAGTTGTGGAAAGAAAGAATAGATCTCTTCAAGAAATGGCTAGAACACTTTTAATTGAAAGTAAAATTTCTTCACGATTTTGGGTTGAAGTCAAGTTTCAACAGCATGCTATATTATAAATAGAGTCTTTCTAAGACCTATTCTAGAGAAAACCCCCTATGAATTGTTCAAAGGTAAGAAGCCTATTGTTTCATACTTTCATGTGTTTGGTTGCAAATGCTTTATTTTGAAAAATGCAAATGATCGAGTTGGTAAGTTTGAAGAAAGATCGAGATGAAGGCATCTTCCTTGGATATTCTACATCAAGTAAAGCCTACGAGTCTATAACAAGAAAAGCCGGTCCCGGAGGAATCAATGAATGTCAAATTCCAAGACTCAACGCAAGATGAATCCAGCCAGACTCAATATGAAGAGTCCGAACCCACTCTAGACCTTCCAATGTCTTCAACTCAAGAAGCATCTCGGACTCGAAAGTCCAACATCAAGATGCTCATGAAGATTCAAATAAAGAAAGAGATCATCAACCAGGAAAATCAACTAGTAACTTGGAAGCATAAATCCAGTCATCCTAAAGATCTCATTATTGGCGAAATCAATGAAGGAATCCGCACCAGATCAAAAAGGCGTGAAGAATCTAGTGCTGTGGCTCTCATTTCTGAAATTGAACCAAAAAGCATAGAAGAAGCTTTATCGATGAAAGTTGGATCGAAGCTATGCAAGAAGAACTCGACAGTTCAACATCAATGATGTCCGGGAATTGACATCTAAACCAAAAGGTAAAACTGTCATTGGAGCAAAATGGGTATTCGAACAAGATGAATGAAGAAGGAAAAGTCGTACGAAACAAGGCAAGACTCGTGGCCAAAGGATATACGCAAGAAGAAGGAATAGACTATGACGAGACTTACGCACCGGTAGCAAGGTTAGAAGCTATTCGTCTATTACTTGCGTTTGCTTGTTATAAAAATTTCAGGTTATTCCAAATGGACGTCAAAAGTGCATTCCTAAATGGATTTATCCATGAGGAAGTTTATGTGGAACAACCACCTGGGTTTGAAGACCCAAAGAAGCCGACTCGCCTTCGGGCCGAAAAGGCCTTGTATGGTTTAAAGCAAGCACCTCGAGCTTGGTACGACAGACTAAGTAAGTTTTTATTACAGAATGGTTTTGTCAAAGGTAAAGTAGATACTACTTTGTTTATCAAAAAGGAAAACAAAAGCTTTTTACTTGTTCAAATATATGTGGACGATATTATTTTTGGATCATCTAATGAAAGTCTATGCAAGAAATTTTCTAAGTCTATGCGGGATGAGTTTGAAATGAGTATGATGGGAGAGTTAACATTCTTTCTTGGACTCCAAGTAAAACAAATGAAGGAAGGAACTTTCATTCATCAAGAAAAATATGCGAATGATCTTGTCAAAAGGTTTGGATTGGGAAAGTGCAAAAAGACCGACATACCAATGTCATGTTCTCGAAGATAGACAAGGATGAAGAAGGGAAGAAAGTAGATCAAAAGCTGTACAGAGCATGATCGGTTCACTTCTTTATCTTACCGCTTCTAGACCTGATATTTTGCCGAGTGTTTGCATCTCGTGCTAGGTTTCAATCGATCCTAGAGAATCGAGATCTCATTGCCGTGAAACGTATTATCAAATACGTTGCCTCATCTTCAAGCATCGGTCTTTGGTATCCAAAGAGGGGAGATTTTAATCTTCTAGGATACTCGATGCAGATCTGGCCGGTTGCGAGTCGATAGAAAGAGCACTTCGAAACATGTCAACTGCTTGGAAACAGGACGGTGTCTTGGTTTTCAAGGAAGCAAAGCACCGTAGCTCTCTCAACGACGTGCGAGTATGTAGCTCTTGGAAGTCTGCTGTTTCGCAAATTCTATGGATAAAACAACAGCTACAAAACTTTGGCATTGAAGACTCATGCACGTAAATCAGATGTGACAACACCAGCGCGATCAATCTCACCAAAAATCCAATCCTTCATTCAAGAGCAAAGCATATTGAGATTCGACATCACTTCATTAGAGATCATATTCAAAATGGAGAAATCTCGATTCAATTTGTTGATTCAAAGAGTCAACTAGCGGATATATTCACAAAGCCTTTGGAGAAAAATCAATTCGACTTTATCCGTTCAAGACTCAACATTTTGAAGCTTGAAGAAGTTAAAGTCTAGAGACTCACCAACTCTAAGACTCGATCTCTCGACTTTAAATCATGAGACTCAAACATTCATGGCTAAAGACGCGTAAGTTGCTATTTTATCTAAAAGGTACGAATTCTTGTTTAGTTATTTTATCTAAATTTGAAAAGGTACGATCTTTCGTTCGGTTATAATCCGTGTGAAATTCGAAAACTTGTCTTTTAAAAGGGATTAATTTTGGCAGTTATTGATTTTTGAAAAGAAGTGTTCGTACACTTTCCTTGTACCGATTGAACTTCCCTTTTCAAAAACCGAGTTATATATATATACGCGCTCTTCGCCCAATCTTCAAAACCCTAAAAGGCACTCTCCTCCCGATACTTTTTCTACTTCTTGTTCGTCGTCGAGAAAGTGGTCATTTTTCTTGGGAAAAGCAAGTGAAGGAATCTTCCAATAGACAAAGAAAGATGTCGTCTTCGAGGAAATCATCAAGAATCGCAAGCGGGGACCACAAAGAGTGGAGAAGGGACCGACTCACTTCGATCTTACCGAGGAAGAAGACTTATCAAGTCAGCGACAAAGTCCGATTCGCTCTCCTCCACGTCATTCAACACCTCCCGCCCCACAAGGTGCAAGTCAACATCTAGAAGAAGAGATAATCGAGGAAGCCGACCCAAAGAAGAGTCCAAAGACCCTCCTTTATCTATAAGCTTTATCGTGCGTTGAAAAGCTCCGGTTCTTCATTAAAATATACAGATGACTTCCTTAAGGACAAAAATTATGGGAATGAGTATCTTTTCTCGGAAAATGGAGGAATTGGGAGTTGCTCCTAAAGGAAGGGCGAGGAGGCACTTGCGAACATTCCCAAGACCCTCGTTTGCCAGACAAAATCTGATTGAAGGGAACGATGA
This sequence comes from Eucalyptus caleyi, assembly GCA_014182885.2. Taxonomy (NCBI): domain Eukaryota; kingdom Viridiplantae; phylum Streptophyta; class Magnoliopsida; order Myrtales; family Myrtaceae; genus Eucalyptus; species Eucalyptus caleyi. Next base: position 16,286,042 of record CM024470.2, read on the forward strand.
TGACAGAATGTTCCTTGAATTTCAACCTAAAATGGGTGTGGCAGCAAAGGTGAAAGGAAATCGGATGGATTTGTTTAAATCCAAGGATCGGAAAAAGTGTATTTCAGGGTTGAAAAGAGGGGTGATAAACCCTAGAAGTGTTGATTTTGACTTCCGGACTCCATCAACATGAACTTAAGAGAGAAGTTGAATTTGCTTCAACTTGAGACTTTTTGCTCGACTCTACGGACGGGTATGCTCAACCGACCGCTTATTTCTATTCAAATCTTAGCTTTTGGATGCGAATAGAATTTCATTCAAAGTGTTCGAGACCAAGTTTACGTGGTAGATGTGAATATGTTGGCGGACATAGTTGGAGTTGAACGAGGACGATATTTACCAATCAAAGTCTCACCTGCTCGTACTACTGATCTTGTCAAAGATATGGACGCAGAGAAGAAAATTACCTACTCAAGGATGAAGGCCATCAACATTGTGCTTCATAAGATTGTGATCAACTCTGTCTCGGACCAAAGTCTACGTCCAAGACTTCGTGTCTCTTTCTCAAGCAAAGTTGATGTACGCGATCAACTCTAGACGGAAGTTTTCTCTCCCGCACACTATTCTCTTCCATATGTACAGAGCAATGTCAAAAGACAAAGGACAATTGCCTTATCCCGGTCTCGGTGACCAAGATCTTCGACACATGAATATTGAACCGCCACAAACTTTTTGTGTTCGACCGTGTGATAAGATGGTGGTAGGTTTGAATATGTTAACGAAGATACGTCTGCAAGAACTTTCCAAGGCAATGGAGAAATTCAGAGTGAAATCTCCGATTCAGTCTGCCTCAAAGAGAAAAGGAAAAGAGGCCATTGGTGCTCCATCGAAAAGAAGAAAAGAACTCTCATCCCGAGGATGAAGATGAAGATGAAGAGGATGAAGATCCCACTATCCAAGCACCGACAAGAACCGGACGTTACGTGTCTCAATCAACGAACTTCAGCAAAGAAACCGAGAAGAAGAAGAGCAGAGAGAGAAGGAAAAAGAAGCTGAAGAAGAAGGAGAAGGAGAAAAAGAAAAGTCTGTTGATGAATCTGAGAGAAGGGAAATCAAGAGCATGATCATCACTCTTCCCCTTTCGATGTCTTAGAGACAGGGGAGTTGGCGAGCAAGAGAGGACCACACCTCATGCGGCCGACGAAGGTGAAGATCTAAGACAATCTCCGGAAGACCCGGAAGAAGTTCGGGTCTCTCAATTGCTCAAGAAGGTCACGATACGTCGAACCAAATCTGCAAGACTTAACGAAGCGCCATCGTCCGCATACACACCATCTAAGAAAGCCAATGCTAGTACACGACGGACGATTCTACAGATTTTCGTCGTATCATGGATATTCTTACGAAATGCGTGGCCGAGATATATGCTCGGACTCAGAAATCCAAGCCATGAAGAATGCTGGACAAGCATCTTCGATCTCTCTGGAGGATAAATTCAAAGACCTCGCTCTGCAACTTCAAGCCAATGCTAAGGGAGAAGAGGTAGCTCAGGAATTCAAGTCGGCGGAAGACGACTTACCTGATTCCGATGCGCAAACAGCAAATAGCCCCGGAACGAACGTTGAATTGCCGATGAAACACGAACAACACTTCCTCACGTTAGTCTGGATGCAATCACAAGGAAAACACCCGATTTCCACAGCGTAAATGCCGATTGTTCTTGCAAAATGAAATGGAACGCCTTGATCTTTTTTTTGATGGAAATGGAGAGAAATTTGGTGCGAATGAATTTTGCCAACCATTCCAACGGTTGTGTTCGGGAGGTTTTATATACGTCTCCATTCGTACCCCCCATTAGTGTCTTTCCATCGTAGCATATCAAGTCCAAATGGTGCGGTCCAATCGCACCCCATCATGGACGTACTAGCTAAAGCTAAAGTACAACATCTCCCACTCGGACATGATGGGCTTGATAGCGCTCTATCAAGAATATAAGGCATTCAACATTCATCAACTTTACAAAACAATTCATACTAGCAAATAAGCCGTGCGACCAGTGAGTACACCTGCACTTGGGAGCTCAAATTATGCACCTGTTAGGGATGACATAATGGCTACAACCCCGAAAAGAAATAAACAATCGATGTCTCACAGTGCCCCAGACATATTTTGTTACATCAATCCAAGTATACCTATCCCTTAAAGGCTATACTTGACTATTCTCAAAACACCATGTATTTACAATTACATCCGCAACCACATAGGGCGATATAATTGGTCGACCAGTAAATACATGTGATAGATGTAAAACAACAATAGTCTTCCTTCGCACTCATGTCTCTCTCAATTTCAGAACAACTGCTTTCCTAGACATGTCCCATAGGCCATATCTATTCATGACCGCCCGTAACATGCTAAAGTAGCAACATTGATCTTTCACTTCGAGAACATAGTCAGAAGTAACATAGGGCACAAAATTGAGGTAAATTATAAATTACCTCAAGGGCTCACACGATGAGTAAATAGGGATAATTTTACTCATCTTCCCTTATTGGTCGTACAATGCACATGTAGTATGAATTACATGCTATAGTGGATTACTCTTTCTATAAGAGCGTATGTCATTTATCAAATATATCCACCATACAGATCTTAGCCTAAACATAGTCACGTGCTTCTCACGTACTCATGTTTAGCCCGAGTGCTATATCAGCTCGCTTTCTATAGCGCCCAATTAAGTACTCGCATCCGGCATCTTTCAGGCATACATGATTGTGGGACTATCATGTTCGGTCTTATTATAAACAAATCACAGACCTCATCTTGACTCCAATCAAGGCGACATATTTTATGTACCAAACTTGCTCTTCAGCATTTATTTGTACATAACGTCTCATCTCAACATGCTAACTACAGCACTTGAGGCGATTGCTCGTGTGAGTGAGCCAATCATTGCCTGCTGACATACTTTTCAATAATATATGTGTGTTTGTGCTAGTCTCATAGTGGATTTGTACTTATTGATAAAACATCAAATCACTAATAAACAAACAAGTACAATACATATGTCCACAAATACATAAACCAATGATCCTCTACAATAACATATATCACATTCTACGCAATCCTAGTGACATCCTATGGGTCAAGAATATGTCTCTAGGAATAGCCTTCGTAAATGGATCAGCAACCATTCTATTGGTTGAAATGTATTGTAGGATCACTTCTTTCTGCGCTATAATATCTCTGATGAAGTTATTCTTTATGTCAATGTGCTTTGTCCTTCCATGATACTTGGGATCTTTCACATAGGCAATGGCTGCTTGACTATCGCAATAAACTATCACCGGTCTTGGAACTTCAGTGACAGTGGCTAAATTTTCCAAGAAACGTTTTAGCCATACTGCTTCTTGCACTGCGGCAGAACATGCAATAAATTCTGCCTCCATCGTAGACAAGGCCGTGCATGTCTGTTTCTTGCTATTCCAAGAAATCGCACCTCCATTGAGCAAGAACGCATATCCAGAAGTCGATTTACGCTCATCCAGGTCTCCACCCCAATCGGCATCTGAATAACCTAATAGGCGTAAATCATTCCCTTGGTAACAAAGTCGATAGTCCATGGTGCCCTTCAAGTATCTCAGGATCCTCTTCACTGCTTTCCAGTGTGCTTGACCGGGATTTGATTGATATCGGCTCACCAATCCCACGGCATAACATATGTCGGGTCGAGTACACATCATAGCATACATCAAACTTCCGACCGCACTAGCGTAAGGAACAGTTTCCATCACTTTGATTTCTTCTGGAGTCTTAGGACACATCTCAATACTTAGGCCTTCACCTTGCATGACAGGGGTATCAATGGGATTACAATGCTGCATATTGAAACGCTCAAGAATCTTCATAATATAAGACTCTTGTGATAAAGTAAGGAGTTTCCTTGATCGATCTCTTTCGATCTTAACTCCTAATATATAAGCAGCTTCTCCCATGTCCTTCATCTCAAAATTGGAGGACAACCATTCTTTTATGGTGATAACCAAAACCTTGTCATTTCCAGCCAATAGAATATCGTCCACATAAAGTGATAAAATCACAAATTTATCTTTGGACCGCTTGACATATACACAGTGATCTTCTTCGATCATCGTGAAACCAAAAGTTATTATTGCTCGATGAAAACGAAGATACCACTGTCTAGATGATTGCTTAAGGCCATATATTGAGCGATGAAGCTTGCAAACTTTATGCTCTTGACCTTTAGCTATGAAACCTATTGGTTGTTTCATATAGATTTCCTCATCTAATTCTCCATTGAGAAATGCCGTCTTTACATCCATTTGATGTAATTCAAGGTCCAAATGTGCAACGATGGCTAGAATAAGGCGTATTGAGGCAAACCTTACAACTGGTGAAAAAGTTTCCTCATAGTCTATACCCTCTTGTTGAGTATAACCTTTTGCCACAAGGCGAGCCTTATACTTTTCAATGGATCCATCCGCCCTTCGCTTAATCTTAAAGACCCATTTGTTTCCAATGGCCTTACGATTGGGTGGTAGATCAACCAAGTCCCAAACATGGTTTGCCCTCATTGACTCCATCTCATCTTCCAAAGCTTTTCTCCATTCTTCCTTATCGAGGATGAGAGAGCCTCTTGAACAGTCTTAGGCTCGGCATCGTCTTTTTGAGCAATCATAAATGCTTCCCCTTCAATCTCAAAACGACGACGAGGAATACTTTTACGATTACTTTTACGCAATTGAATTTCTCTTGAATTCAATTCATCAAGCGATGCAACACTCCCACTAGGTCTTGTGTGTTGAGGTAAATCTTCATTTCCCTCTACAACATCAGTGGGTGTGTTATCAGGATCTTCCATCTCATATAATTGGAAGTCCTTATCAATCTCACCTCTACTAGGAAAATCGTTCTCCAAGAACGTGACATCTCGTGACTCCATTTCGGTCACACTTCCATCAGCTTGTTCACCTATGAACACGTACCCTTTGGAGTGTTCGGAATATCTTATAAAGATACATTTCTTCCCTCTAGGACCTAATTTGCCATGTTTATGGGAAGAATCATGAACATAAGCTGCACATCCCCATGGACGTAGACTACTCAAGTCTGGTTTCCTACCAGTCCATAATTCATAAGGGGTGGAAGTGACCGATTTTGAGGGCACACGGTTAAGTATATAGGCAGCAGTCAATAACGCATCTCCCCAATAGGAGATAGGTAAATTTGCTTGCGCCATCATAGACCTAACCATTTCCAATAGGGTTCTATTCCTTCTCTCAGCTACCCCATTTTGTTGTGGAGTACCAGGAATAGTCAATTGTCGTACAATTCCCTTTTCATCACAAAGAGCCTTGAATTGCTCCGATAGATACTCACGTCCACGATCGGTTCTCAATGCCTTTATTGTTTTGTTCAACTGATTCTCTACCATCGCTATATATCGTCTAAAGCAGTCTAATGCTTCTGACTTATGGGAGATCAGAAAGACATAACCGAAACGTGTGAAGTCATCTATGAAAGTGATGAAATATGAGGCTCCATGCCTCGCCCTCACATTCAAAGGACCACAAATGTCAGAATGTATGAGATGCAATGGAAATTCAGCTCTAGTCCCTTTACCGAATGGTTTTCTAGTTGTTTTTCCCGCTAGACAATGTTCACATACGGATAGACTAACATTAGTGAGTGACCCTAAAAGGCATTCTCTAGCTAATCTTTGCATTCTTTGCAATCCAATGTGACCTAATCTAGCATGCCAAGTACTTGCATCAATCTCAACATTATTAGAAGATGCAATTAAAGAAAAACAACCATCAACATTAACATTGTACTGATCATAGTCAATGTCTAACACCATAAAACCATTCGATACATGACCTGAACCATAATAAACTGTTCCATACAAAATGTCAACACAATCACCATGGAAATTCAATACATAACCTAAGCTAAGAAGAACAACTACAGAGACCAAGTTTCGTCGAATATCTGGAGCATAAAGGACATCATGCAGGAATAGGTTTCGACCACCACGTAAGATTAATTTACATGTGCCGATACCCTTCACTTCAACTCTTGAGTTATTCCCAACATATATCCATCTTCTTCCAGGCGGTATCCGACGATACTCCACAAATGCTTCTCGGTCTCTAGCTACATGGTCTGTTGCTCCTGAGTCTACAGTCCACATTGGATGAGATTCAGCAAGCATTACAGTACTAGAAACAAAAGCATTACTCAAAGTAATGGAGTAATAGGGTACCTTTTTCGGCTCAGTGCATTCACGAGCAAAGTGACCCATCTTGCCACAATTGTGGCACTCCATCTTGGCCTTGTCCTTCTTCCCACCACGCTTCTTGCGTTGGAAGGTCTTAGCCCTCTTGGGTCCCTGATCAGTCATCTTCCCTTTGTTGTTGAACTGAAGATTCCTCTTGCGCTTGAAGCCCGAAGCTTTGCGCGAACTCGATTCAGCAACATAAGCATGGGTAGAGGATCTTGCAGCCTCTAGGCGCTCATCCTCTAATTCCAAATGACGCGCAATATCATCAAAAGTGACAATATTCTCATTATGCGTCATATTGATCTTCATATGCTCCCAATTGTCAAGAAGAGACCTTATAACAGCCTGAACTTGCTGTTCATCGGTAATAAGGGAGTGACCTGCCGACTTTCAGCTCACGGATCATGTTTGACATCTCCCGAAGATGCTGCCTCATCGTTACATTTGGGCGCTTTCGGAATGTGTCAAACTTGATGGTGAGTCTCCTCAGCTTAGTGGCAGATGTACCCCCAAACTTATCTTTCAAGGCAACCCACATAGCTTGAGCTTTATCATAACTCTCAAACTCACACATGAGATCATCTTGCATACAGCTCAGCAACGTGATGCGAGCAATGCTATTTTTCTTTTTCCAAGCTTGATAAGCTTCTAGATCTCTCCTGTGTTGAGCTGAAGTTCCATGCTCAGGTTCATCCATGGTATGGTTGAGGGTTTCCAAAACCTCTTGCTCCTCAAGGATGTACTGAACCTTTCGGTGCCAAATATCATAATTGTCACCGTTCAGCTTCTCACCCTTATTGAGGTCAGCCACAATGGTCTTGGATGCCGAAGCCATAATCAATTGCTATAACACATTGACATAATAAACGCAGAATCAATACTAGCACACTTTACAGAGTAACACACATATTTAATTTGCAGCAAAGACAAACTAAATTAATGATAATTCAACAAAAGACACAAAAGCAAAAGTTCACTATGTTCCCAATCAACTTCTATGTACAATTGTTCTATTATCATTAATTAGTTTAATTTGCACAAATTTTAAGTTCTAGGTGAGAACTCCTTTCAATTCTACCAACCTACGAACTCCCACTAGGAAAAATAATTACATGACCTTATGTAATTTCTACATTTTTCCTTAACACAAAAAACATAGCATGATAATAACCAACGTATAAACAACAATCATGCTTCAACTATAATCAAAATTGCAATTCAACATGTAATGGATTTCCTACCATTGTTCTAATTTTCTAGCAACTAGAAAATTGCAAGTATATTAAAATATATACATCATATCATTGAACCAAGCTCTACACAGCATATATAACATCATTTGCACACAAGCTAGCTACTGTATTTCCTAAATCACAAGAAAATACAAGCTACAAATGAATAAACTGCATTAAACCCCAAAAATACGCGTACATAGGGTTTCCTACGCATTTTCATACATTTATAAAATTCAAAAGTATAAAATAATTATACCACTGTGTAGAGGACACTCATACGAACCAAACGCCACCGACCACGCTCCAATCGGAGCTCGCACGCGCCCCCACGCGCCGCCTGAGTGCGCGGCGCGTGTGGCGCACGCGCCAGCGAGCCAAACGGCTCCTGGCCGGTCCGACCGGTCCGACCGGTGACCGGTCCACCGGTCCGACCGGTCCGACCGGTTGACCGGTTGACCGGTCAACCGGTCAACCGTCGGGTTCAACGGTCAACGGTCGGGTCGGGTCGGGTCAACGGGTCGGGTCGGTCGGGTCGGGTCGGGTCGGGTCGGCCGGTGACCGCCGACCAATTGTCTGGCGCGTGACGTCATCGATGACGTCATCCCGCGGTTACCGACCGTTGGGTGACGTCATGGTGACGTCATCACGCGCCGGTTTGCTTCGACCGGCGCGTGCGCGTCGCGCGCGCGTCGCGCACACGTGCGGTTCGCCGACCGGCGCGTGTGGCGGCGCGCGCTGGCTTTGCCAGCGCGCTTCCAGCGCGTGGCGCCCACGCGCAGCGGCTTCGGCCGCGCGTGTGGGCGCGTCCGGCGTCTCCCGGCGGCGCTCGACCCATCGCCGGACTCGTCTCGACGAGCTCTTTCACCCTTGTATATTCAAAAATTAATTTTGACCAAAAAATTATTTCGAAAAATGGCCAAAACCTCACGGATGCACGCGACCCCGAACCCGTTCTTCGCTCCGGTTCAATTTCGAGTTTTTCATATGGCAATTCCGACTATCAGAGATCCAAACAGTGTAGAATACAATCTCTTGATCTCAATATCAAATGGTAAATGAGAAAACTCGATGAAAAACAAGGCAGAAATCACGACCGGGCTCTGATACCAATGTTGGAATTCAAGTCGGCGGAAGACGACTTACCTGATTCCGATGCGCAAACAGCAAATAGCCCCGGAACGAACGTTGAATTGCCGAATGAAATCACGAACAACACTTCCTCACGTTAGTCTGGATGCAATCACAAGGAAAACACCCGATTTCCACAGCGTAAATGCCGATTGTTCTTGCAAAAGATGAAATGGAATGCCTTTTCTTCTTTGATGGAAATGGAGAGAAATTTGGTGCAATGAATGAATTTGCCAACCATCTCAACGGTTGTGTTCGGGAGGTCTTTTATACGTCTCCCATTCACCCCCCATTAGTGTCTTTCCATCGTATCAAGTCCAAATGGTGCGGTCCAATCGCACCCCATCATGGACGTACTAGCTAATGGAAAATGTGGTGTTTCCATAAAATATTTCCTAAAAAATCATTTTTCAAGAAAATGTAATTATTTTCTAGTGTTTGGGTGAAACCTGAAAATGAAGTGGAAAATATTTTCCGTTATTCGGTAAGGAAAATCTTTTCCTCCACACACTCTCTTTCATTTATTTTATTTTTTAAAATTGATTTTTCATTATTTTTTAAATATAATTTTAGTTATTTTTTATTTTTAAAAATCGATTATTAAATTACTTTTTCCTTTTCTTTTTCTTTTTCTTTTTCTTTTCTTTGTTTTCCTCCTCTTCTTCTTGACTAATCATCGACCACGCTGACAATTGACAATCGCCATAGGTGCTTGCCCTTTGGCAAGCTTCGACTCACCACTCGTCAATCATGCTCGCCAATCTAGCGAGCGGCGAGACCGACAAGCTCGGAGCTCACCGATTTGACGAGGCTTAAGGCCAGCGAGCTCGAGCTTGTGGCGAGGCTCGAGCTCATCGGCCTCGAGCCTTGCCAGATCGGCAAGCTTTGAGCTCGCCAACCTTGAGCCTCGAGGTCGATCCACGCACTCGCCAATTTGGGAAGCGGCAAGCTTGAGCTTGCTAGAGATGGGTGACCCTCGTGCTCACCAACGAGCTCGAGGCTCACTTCCGTCGCCGTCACCCTAACTGGCGACCGGCCAATAAAGAAGAAGGGAAACAAAGGAAAGTAAAAGAAAAGAATAAAAAATAAAAAGACAAATAAAAATAATTCGAATTTAAAGAAATAAACAAATAATAATTTAAAGAAGAAGGAGGAGGAGAAAGTGAGGAGTTGTAGGGGTGTGAGATAAGATAAACTAAGTGAGGAAAATATTTTTCACTTTTCAAAAGTGGAAAATGAAAAGCGAAAAATATTTTCCCTCAATTTAAAAGACTTTTTTCCTTCATGGAAAATGTTTTCCCGAACAATTTATTTTCGGTAAAACGAATGCCAAAAAATCCGAAAAATGTTTTCTTAAAAGTTATTTTCTATGAAATAAATGGAACCTAAATGTGGCTATGAAGGCGTGAGATTTTGTGTTTTGAGAAAAATTAAGGATGCGTTCGATTCGATATTTGGAAAAAAAAAAAGGCCATTGGAGAAATGCGGACTTTAAAACGAAGGATTTCCGTTAAAAAACAAAACAGTTTTTAATCATTACGACGACTTCCTCAATGCACAAATCCATTCCTCACTTTGGAACATGAATATTCCCCCGTTTTTCCCTCTCTTCTTCGACTATTGTTTGCGCAAATTAAGCTCTCCTTTTCGAACTGCTTGAAGGATGTCACAAATCAAATCAGATAACTTCTGGGTCATGATTTCTTAACATTTATGAAGGCATTATATCTCCATGTTGCTACATAATTTATTTTTTTTTAATTTTATGATGAGGCATAAAATTTATTTTGTATGTGTCTGGTATGTGGCGCAAGGTAAATGGATAAGGAACACTTTCCTTACAAATTATTCACA